>JADLZK010003178.1:0-49745 GCA_015847255.1 Hyparrhenia diplandra | reverse complement strand
AACCACCATCTTCGTGTGTCCTGTAAACGTCCATCATCAAGAAAAAAATTATGTAAATTCATCAAAATCACACATGTTGAGGGTCGCCAAGCGTCTCATAATGTTCTTGTTTCCATCTTTGTTTCATCTTATATTGTCTCACAGGGTACTATTAAATCAGCCGAAATCAGCCTTTTAGCAGAATAACCCGCTTATAATGTTATTATTATCAATTTGAATGCTCTAAAGGCTCTCCAAGACCCTTGAAAATAAATAACTTAAGATCGAGAGTATTTATCTATACAAAGTTTGGCAAATTTCCTAATTTGAATATACTTTGAAGTCCAACCCACGCACTACAAACTCATTCGGTGCAAAGGTCCTCGAAGTGAAACGAAACAAAACAATTCTAGCCTTTCTCCCACTCTCCTCCCGCCCCTCCGTTGAAAATGAGGGCGAGCACGGCGCCAATGTCCTCGGCTCCTCACTGACCTCGTCACAAAAAGAAAAACCCCCATTTCTTATTTAACTGGGAGTGCCAGCAAAGGTCGCCAAAAGCCTAGTCTTTCTCCCTCCTAACCCAAACTCGCTTCAAATTCCAAATACTAGTAGTACACAAGGGAGCCATGCCAGCCTGTAAAAACTTGCGTCCTGAAACCTGGGTGCCCTTGGGGCCATGGTGTCTGCGACCGAACAATCTACAGTACTAGTAGTATTGTCCATCTCTAGCCTCTCGTCCACTTCCTTCTTCTCCCTGATCGACTACTTACTAGTACTAGTAGTGCCCCTCTTTCGCCACTTCCGCTGGACTTCCAAACTCTTCTCTCACAAACAAAGAGAGTAGAGAAAGGGTCCCATTACGTATTCCCTGCCGCCCTCTGCCTCTTCTTCTACATCCTGGCAGGTGCACCCTTTATCACACCCATGGATCTAGATATGATTTTTGATGTCGTTTTGAAATGTTAAATACAGAAGTTCTTGGATGGTTGCGTATCCGGGGTCCGCTGTGGGGCCTCCGCGGGCGGTTAAGCGAGATCGCGCCATCGTCTTGACTTCCTCACCGGTGATCCCTACGGCGTGGGAGCGCGAGAACGAGGCGCGCGACGTGGCGTTTGACAGATTGCCGCCGCCATCGTTCGCGGTCCCGGCCTACCGCCGTATCTCTGGCGTGTTTTACTTGTGGGTCAGCTACACAAGAAAAAAGTCGCAAGAGAAGCATATCTTACTTGTCAAACACCTAAATCTAAATTGTAAAGTGCATTACCCTTTTTTTGAAGTTTTTTTGAATGGCTCAAAAAGGTTTTGTTTGTCTTGCATATCTGTGTGATTCATTTTATCTGTCTTAAATACCTTTTCCCTATTGATTCGTATAAACACAAAGATCTATGAGATTATAAAAGTGTGGGAGGAGGCCTAAGAAAACGCGAAAAAAACATTTCTTCCTAGGTAAACCCCGAATCTAATCCCAAAGTGCATTTCATTTTTCACTAACCAACCAATCCTGCATCTATAAACTTCCCACTTTAGCAAACTTAAGGCAGAACCCCGGGAGAGTGAAACTAAATTATATTTCCACCCTTCGCTTACCTCTTTCTCGCTTTTTTTTTTTTTTTTTTGAGGTGTTCCCATGTACGATAGATGGGCCCACTAGGCTATAATAACTTTGCTAAGAGCGATCAGAATCCGTGTAGTACAGTACACGTGCTACTAGTATTTCCACCTTTCGTTTACCTCTTCTCGCCTCGTTCTGTTCCCATGTAATGATAGATGGGCCGGCCCACTAGGCACTAAACTACCTCTTCCGTTGGAGCCAAGTTTTTTTTGCAAAAAATCCAAGGATGGCAAACTAGTTTAGCAAACTCTAGGAGATGACTCCGCCTCAAGGCAAGGCGCAACCAAACACACGCAGAGATGCTGTCATTTTATTGTTAATTGTAGTACATGAAGTTGCTACGAAGCAATGGTTTAGCAAAATCTCTATCATACCATATCTTGTTGACTATATTTTTCGTGTAAAAAAACTAGATGAAAAGTCGGAGGAAGGTGAAGAAAATAATTCTTCCATGTTCAGCATAATATTAACACCTCGCCACACCTAATACACTCACCGCCCATAATGGGAGGGAGAGGTTGAGCATGAGATGTCACCATCGCCTTTTGTTGATGCGACCATGAGGACGACCTTGAGGCAAAGATCTAGCATCGATCCCCGCCAAACGCCGAAAGGTATCTTCTTGTGTTACAAATTTATGTGACTCCGCCATCTAACTTGTATAAAAATTGTTGTCTTAAATACCTTTTTTGGGGTTGATCCCGTGTACAACCACAAAGAAGATTTTAAAGGATCAAAGAGAAGATCATATACAATATCTATCTATCCTCCGGAGCAATTTTAAGATAATAGATCTTGTGTTGTGGGTACAAGTTGTGGTGTGTCCAAGTGAATATACAGCAGCAGTAGTTCTCATCGCCCCTTTTAACATCTAAGAGAGGGCTCGTGTCCGTAGGACTATAATCTCCGTAGGTCTCCAGCCCTAGTCACGGCCATGGCTAGCGCTAAGACCTACGCTGGAGATTATAATCCTGTTGAGGGTCACAAGCGCCTCGGTGGTGTTCGAAGTCCGACCCGGGGGATGTCCATATTTGTCTTCATAGCTTAGGGTCTTTCGGGCTAAATATGTAGTGCAAACCACTATCTTTCGTGTAAACTCAAGAAAACCACGCAAAAATTATGTAAATTCATCAAAAAATCACACATGTTGAGGGTCACAAGCAGCCCGATAATGTTCTTGCTTCATCTTGTTTCATCTTATATTGTCTCACGTGGTACTATTAAATTAGCTGAAATCAGCCTTTAGCGTAACAACCCGCTTTCTCTCAGAATGTTATTATTATCAAAATTTTGTTCAAATTTGGAATGCTCTAGCTCAAGAATCTTGAAATAAATAACTTAAGATCGAGAGTATTTATCTATACAAAGTTTGGCAAATTTCAAATTTGAATATATTTTGAAGTCCAACCCACGCCACTACAAAAACCTCATTCAAAGTGCAAAGGTCCCCGCTAGAAATGAAACAAAAACAAAACAACTCTCGCTTCCACTCTCCTCCCGCCCGGGCTCAAATTGAAATTCTGGGCGAAGCACGCGCCACGTCCCGGCTCCTCGCCGATCTGGCACAAAACAGTAAAAACCCCCCGATTTCTATTTTTAACTGGAGTGCCGTGAGGCCGCCAAAAAGCCTAGTCTCTTTTCCCTCCTAACTCCAAACTCGCTTTCAAATTCCAAATACTAGTAGTACACAAGTTACAGGCCGCCCCTACAAGTAAACTTTGCGCCTGAAAACTAAGTGCCCGTGGGGGATATGGTGTTCGCACCGAACAATCCATGCAGTACTAGTAGTATTGTCTGTCTCGCAGCAGTCCTCGTCACTTCCTTCTCCCCAGATTGTACCTTACTAGTACTAGTAGTGCCCCCTCTTCTCGCCACTTCCTGACTTCCAAACCTTCTCACCAAACAAAGAGAGTAGAGAGCGGTCCGACATTGGGGTCTTTCGCCCTCGGCGCCACGCTTCTACATCCTTGGCAGCACCTCTTTATCACACCCATGGATCTAGATATGATTTTGATGTCGCTTTTGGAAACAAAGAAATACGTAAGTTCTTGGGGTTGCAGATCTAGGGTCCGTCGTGGGCCTCCGTGGCGGCTACGCGAGAGATCGCGCCATCGTCTTGACTTCTCACGGTGATCCTGGCGGCATGGAGCGCGGCGGAGAACGAGGCGTTATCGCGGGCGCTTGACAGATTGCCGACGCCATCACCTTGCTAAGTCCCTACGCTCGTGATCTCCGTGTTTTACTTGTGGTTGGGGCTATATGAAGAAAAAGTCGCAAGAGAAGTACATCTTGTTGGGTAAACACCTAAATCTAAATTGTAAAAGTGCATTACCCTTTTTTGAAGTTTTTTTTTTTTTGAATGGCTCTAAAAAGGTTTTGTTTTGTCTTGCATATCTGTAGATTCATTTTATCCGCCTTAAATACCTTTTTCCTATTGATTCAGGTATAAAACACAAAGATCTATGCGGGAGATTATAAAAGTGTGGGAGGAGGCCTAAGAAAACGCGGAAAAACACATTTCTTCCTAGGTAAACCCCCCGAATCTAATCCCAAAGTGCATTTCATTTTTCACTAACCAACCAATCCTGCATCTATAAACTTCCAATTTTAGCAAACTTAAGGCTATTAGAACCCTGAGAGTGAAACTAAATTATATTTCCACCCTTCGTTTACCTCTTTCTCGTCTTTTTTTTTTTGAGGTGTTCCCATGTACGATAGATGGGCCGCCCAAAGAGGCTATATAACTTTGCTAAGAGCCGATCGTAACTGTGTAGTACAAAGCATACATGCTACTAGTATTTCCACCCTTCGTTTACCTCTTCTCGCCTGTTCTGTTCCATGTACGATAGATGTACGTCCACTAGGCACTAAAACTAAATCTTTCCCTTCTGGCTGAGCCAAGTTTTTTTTTTCTTTTTTTGCAAAATCCAAGGATGGCAAACTAGTTTAGCAAACTCTAGGGAGATGACTCCGCCAAAGGCGTTAACCAAACACACGGCAGAGATGCTGTCATTTTATTGTTAATTGTAGTACATGAAGTCGCTACGCTAAATGGTTTAGCAGCTCTCTATCATACTCATATCTTATTGACTATATTTTTTCGTGTAATAAAAACTCATGAAAAGTCGGAGGAAGGTGAAGAAAATAATTCTTCCATGTTCAGCCGAGCATTATTAACACTCCTGCCACACCTAAGTACTACTGCCCCATAATGGGGAGGGAGAGGCCTTGTCACAAGGAGATGTCACCCTCATCGCCTTTGTTGATGTGACCATGAGGACGACCTTGAGGCAGATCTAGCATCGGATCCCCACCAACGCCAGAAAGGTATCTTCTTGTGTTACAAATTTATGTGACTTCGCCATCTAACTTGTATAAAAATTGTTGTCTTAAATACCTTTTTGGGTTGATCCTGTACAACCACAAAGAAGATTTTAAAAAGAATCAAAGAGAAGATCATATACACATCTATCTATCCTCATGGGAGCAATTTGAAGATAATAGATCTTGTGTTGTGGGCACAAGTTGTGGTGCGGTCCAAGTGAATATACAGCAGCAGAGTTTCTATCGTCCCTTTAACATCTAAGAGAGGGGTTCTTCAGGGTCGAGGACTATAATCTCCCGTAGGTCTCGAGCCCTCGTCACGCCATGGCTAGCGGTTAAGACGCACGCCGGAGATTATAATCCCGTTGAGGGTCACAAGCCGCCTCGATGGTGTTCGAAGTCTGACCCGAGGGATGTCCATATTTGTCTTCATAGCTTAGGTCTTTCTGGCTAAATATGTAGTGCAAACCACCATCTTCGTAAACCTCCGGTAAAACCACGCAAAAAAATTTATGTAAATTCATCAAAAAAAAATCACACATGTTGAGGGTCACAAGCTGCCTCAACAATGTTCTTGCTTCATCTTGTTTCATCTTATATTGTCTCATTGTGGTACTATTAAATCACCAAATCAGCCTTTTGAAGCGTAACAAACTCCGCTTCTCTCAGAATAATGTTATTATTATCATAATTTTGTTCAAATTTGGAATGCTCTAGCTCTCCAAGAATCTTGAAATAAATAACTTAAGATCGAGAGTATTTATCTATACAAAGTTTGGCAAATTTCCTAATTTGAATATATTTTGAAGTCCAACCCACGCCACTACAAAAAAACTCATTCGCGCAAAGGTCCCCGCCGGAAGTGAAACGTAAACAAAACAACTCTCGCTTCCACTCTCCTCCCCGCCCGGCCAAAATTGAAATTCGGCGAAAGCACGGCGCCAATGTCCTCGCCCTCGCCCGACACAAAAAGAAAAAAAACCCCTGATTTCTATTTTTAACTAAAAACTAGACGAAAAGTCGGAGGAAGGTGAAGAAAATAATTCCTCCATGTTGCGCCGATAATATTAACACTCCAGCCACACCTAAGTACCACCGCCTATAAATGGGGAGGGAGGCCTTCGTCCCAGATGTCTCCTCATCGCCTTTTTGTTGATGCGACCATGAGGACGACCTTGGAGGCGTGATCTAGCACCGATCCAGCGCTAACGTCGAACATGTATCTTGTCTTGTGTTACAAATTTATGTGATCGCCGCAATCTAACTTGTACAAAATTGTGTTGTCTTAAATACCTTTTTCAAGTTGATCCTGTGTACAACCACAAAGAACTACGCCCATATTTGTCTTCGTAGCTTAGGTCTTTTCTTTCTTCAAGACAATGTTTGCTTGTTCTTTCATCTTTATTTTATTTTGTTTCACAGATACTAATTAATCACCAAGTAGCGTAACAACCCGCTTTCTCTCGTAATGTTATTATTACCAAAAAAATTCCTGCATTGTAGTATGATTGTATCTCTTGCCTCTAAAATAGCTTTTCAACTTGGCTTAAAACCTATGTTTCACAATTTGGCCGGTAGGGTCTTTTATTGTTTTCTCAACCCTAGAAGAACATACTTTGCCTAGCAAAAGTTATTATTTATAGAAATATAGTTTCTAGTGGAAGTGATCAAGAGATCTCACCAGCATTTCAGCTACCGAGGATGACCCCATTACTAAGAATGTTTACAGCTACGATTCACCTGCATCGCGTATAGCAATCAAAAAGAATAGCCATCACAGGCACTTTCTAACAGCCTAAGGCTCACCAAACTCAACCATACAAAAAAAACATCCATTTTGATCTCCCAACTCGCCAATTTCTTTCTCAGCCAGCTGTGCCGGTACTACAAACTAAGCAACTCCCCTGCTGATAAGGGCGTCGATGTCGACCTCGCGACCACCGCGTCCGGGCCGTAGAGTGTAGCCGAAGGAGATCTGCGTGAGTTCGCCAGGGTGCTGCCCTTCTCGGGAACCCTCCACCCCGCCGAGGTCCGCCCGCACCATCGACTACGCCATCGCCGCCCACGGCGCCACGACGAAGTGCGCGTACCACCGCGGCATCACAGATGTGTGGTCTCTGCTCCAACTCCAACCTGCAATGCACGCTGCGCGTGCAAGCAAACAACAGGATTAGGAAAAAACCGGCGTAAGCACAAGGGCAATCCAAATGACTCACCGGGCGAGGTGGAAGCTCGGCCTCCCCGCTTGATGTGAAGGAGCGCCATCTCCTGCTTCCATACCGGCGCCAGGTCATACATGGAATTGTGTGTGTCGAAGGCGCCACTCGAAGGGGGAGGAGAGGAGGAGACGGAGCCGGATCGGAGCATGGAGAAGGGAGCCACAAACCCGAAAGGTGAGGTCCCGCTGGGCGCGGGCGGAGTCAAGTTATGATGACGGACGCCCAGACCCCCAGGGGCGCTGCCTACCCAGAGAACCACCCTCCATCGTGCTCACAAGTAGGAGTGGTACAAGATGAGGGGTGCGGAAGAGGAAATGCATGTAAGAGTGGAGGAACCCGCACGCTGGAGGGGGCCAAAGCCCGAACTCTTCCCCTCCCTTTTCGAAAAAACAAAAGGTGTGGCGGACGCCGCCGGAAAACCCTTCCCTCCTCCCTTTTCGCGGTTGGCGGTCGATTTTGCCACCGCACCCCATCCGTGGCGCCTCCTAGAATATGTATTTATTATTCTAAAAAAGAATATATATATTTATTGGTTCTAAGAAAAGAATATATATTTATTCATGCTTGTAATATTGTTCAAACATGTCAGGTTGTCACGATTTGTTCATGTAAAATATTGTTCTATGGGAGATGGGGACTCGAATCTAACCTATGTGACGGGTTGAGATTTGTTTGAGGTGTCCAACAAAAAACGCAATTCTTGACTTTTTAAAATCTAATTTGACCAAATTGCACACGCTACAAGCACTAATTTTTTTTTTTTTTTTTTTGACAAGGCCGCCTCTATCCCAATTTTTTGGACCGAGAGGATCGTGGTTCAATAACTCTGACATTTTTTTTAATACTTTAGACCCGTGTTGGATACATGCGATCAAAAATGCCCGCTGTGTAGCCTATACGCATCGCTTCAACTCCTTCCCTCCACTGCTTTTTTTGAAAGCGTGCTCCACCTGCTTCAACTCCTTCACTTCCCTCGCCAGCGTGCCGCCGCCTGCGCTCCTCCAGCCCTTCCCCGCCCACCACGCCGCCGCCGCCTCCATTCCTCGCTCCCCTCTCCCCTCCCCTCCGCCGGCCGAAGATGAAGTGGCACGTGAGAGGGACCTAAAGACGGGAGGTTCGTCCCCGGTTCCTCATCCCTGGCGATGTCGATTTGAGGTGAAGACGGAGGTGACGACACCGCCAAGGTTCAACAAGGGCATCCCGGGCCGCCTCCACGGGGTACAACAGTTGGCATCTGCGTGCCGTCGCCCTTGTCTCGTGGAAGACTAGAAGTTCTCGCGGGCTACTCGCAAGCATCAAACCTCAGCGACGCTGGCGATGGAGAGGCGGAAGCGTATGCAGCGATGGCGTTGGAGGAGTTGCGCCTCGCAACACTTACTGGAGTTGAGGCGCCACCACCGCCGGGGCATGACATGCGTGTCGATGCGATGGCGCGACGCCGCTACCGCTGTCGGTGTTTGTACTTCGCCTCCCAGCCGGGCGCGCTGAGGCGGCTAGCGCCGTGAAGTCGGGCGAGGCGTGAGGGCGAAGGAGAAGTCCTCGGCAGCGCGCGTCGAGGCAAGCTGTGAGGAAGCTGGCGGCGGAGGCGACGCCGAAGGAGAAGGAAGCTTAGCTCACAAGTTGGCTAAAGTAATAATGCCTCGCTTAAAACTTTTTTCCACTCGATGACCCCATTTCCATTACTTTTTGATTACTTTAAACACAAGCATTCATTAGAAGTTTTACGTAAGAGAAGCTACAAAAACACAGGACATGCCTAAGAGACTCTACCGAGCTTAAAACTGAACACAACGTAACCTCCCTTGAACCCATATATCACTGGCAATCGTGACAACCATGCCAGCCTCAAACGATAACAAAGAAACACCAAAAGTAGACTAAGCCCTCTCCCTGTGAGCACCCGAAACTTAGCATAACAACAACTCCCAAATTTTCTAATCATCTAGCCTATTAACATGGCCTCACGCCATATATATAGATTATAGACCTTTTCGATTCTTGCGTAACATGTTACTTGCAAAAGATCCTCATGATTTCCGATCTCCTTTTTCCTGAAAGCACTTCTCAGCCTTCCATCCCGCCATCTTCCCCGTATATATATATATATATCCCTCCGCCTCAAAATAGATGTCATTCTTTGCTTCCCCGAGAAATCAACATTTTCAAAATGCCGCAATTATATATTAAAATATATAAATAATAAAATATTTATGCTAAGTAATAAATATCATTGGAAAGATCTTTAAGTCTAGTTTTTTAACAAATTTATTTGTAGATTTAAATATTGCACGTATTTTCTACAAACCTAGCTAGTCAAAGTTGAGAAAGTTTGACCGCAGACGCATCCCATAGTGACATCTATTTTGAGATGGAGGGAGTACTTGTTTAAAACTCAAAATTGTGGAAACCAATAGCCGCTTTTGGCATATATATAGTTCTATGAATGGTACGTAGTACTCAGAAGTTCTCTAGCCACCGCTTCGCATAGTTCACTTTTCTTCATCTCAAGGCGCTTCGAACGTGATTTGAGGATTGTGATTTGTTTTTTTGTTGACACGATCTTATCTGGACCCTCATATAATTGTTTCTTGCATATATATATGTAGTGCCCGAGGTGGTGGTTGTGAAACCCATCATGCGGAAGCTCCGGGAAGTTTCGGGCTATTGAGGATCTCAACAAAGGGAAGGCCGAGAAGGAGAGGCTCATGATGCAAAGGCTCGACCAAGTCTTCCGGGCCGTTGAGTCCGGCCGTTGAG
Source organism: Hyparrhenia diplandra (assembly GCA_015847255.1). Classification (NCBI taxonomy): domain Eukaryota; kingdom Viridiplantae; phylum Streptophyta; class Magnoliopsida; order Poales; family Poaceae; genus Hyparrhenia; species Hyparrhenia diplandra. The sequence goes on along the minus strand of JADLZK010003178.1, from coordinate 39,854 downwards.
TACGTGAAGAATTAAAAGGCCGAGAAGGTACAAAGCTCAAGACAGTGGTGCAGGGTGCCATTCGCTCGATGCCAACACCACACTAATTAAATGTGATCGATCTTATGCTATCTTAACTTACTTTTGTTGATGATGTACTATCTAGCTAAGTTAGTATTAAAACTATGTGTGATGATCGATGCAAACTCGATGACTGCTTGCTCAATTTGATAAAATATATGATGCTAGTAGCTTGTTCGCATAAATTGTTGACTACACATACATATGCCTCGCATATATAGCTAGCTATTTAATTTTACAAAGATAGACCATGTTCGCTTTTAAAAGATCGAGACCATGTTCGCTTATAAAGATTGAGAGATGGTATGCCATCTCAAATCAACCTCCAAGGCCAATATGTCACCACATAAAGCCGTAAAAATAAAAAGCTAGAGGTACTTTTATAACAAAAAGAACAACAACCAGTTCAAAACACTCAAACCACACCATGAAACCCGCATCGCCACATGAGCTTTAACAACAAAGAATAGCTATGCATACTCATTTGCGACCGCTTTTTTCGGCGCTTTTGCCACGGGGCCCTCCTTCTTTTATGTCCATCTCTCGAGGTATGGAGTCAGCTCGCCGCCGTAATCCTAGGGATGATTTTTGCATCAAAAGAAGGGATTTCATCAACTCATAGATACCTTCCTCTTCCACCGATTTTCAAGTCCGATAACCCGCTTTTTTCCCAGGAGAGCCACTTTAGTAGGTTCTTGCTTCTAGTGTCGCCACATATAGAAGACTTGGCTAACCTGATTTTATGTACAAAATGGCTCTTGCATGTTCCCCGCCTATCCAAGGTCAACGCAAGTGTAGCCGTATTTGTCTTTTCTTGAGACACCTTTGATTATCGAACCCATCTACACCAAAAAACGGCGCATTTCATGTCTCCCTGGATACGAGTTCCCATATCTCTTCAATCACGCCGTAGTGTGGTTTCCTCGCACCTTCTCGTAATCGGGCTAAACAATACGAACACCGAGTTCCGTATACACTTTTCTTGTCTTGATCAGCGGTGTAAAAGGTGTAGCCATTTATGTCATAGCCCCATAAGTTGTGATCGTGAAGAAAGGCCCTTGCCACCGCCGAGCTTTTGCTGTCGCAAGAGTCGCCCCGAACTGCAAGTCGGTCTCTGATCCAGATGTTGAACCGTTTAATATGCGCCTCCTCGTTAACTGACTCGTCCAATCCGGATTTTCTTCCCGCAACAATCGATAATGCTCGCGATGTAAGGATCTATCTCTATTTCTCGCGGTAGCATCACAAGAGAGTGGGCTTTGTCAAAGTCGCCTTTCTTCGCCAGAGTAATTTGCTTCTCCCCAAGAAACCCTATCCCCGCTAGCCTTCCGCCATGGCGAGACTTGAGATGCCGATTGATTATCGGGGGTCAAGATAACTGGAGACACCAATCACCACCTCCTCGTGAGAATAGCACCGTGCCATGCTTCAGGGTGAACCCGACTCTTTGAAACCTGTTCAGAGTACTCATAAATCTCTATAATGGATATACATGGAGGTACATCGTCCAAGATACCGATCTCCAACCAGATGGACCATGAGATGGACGGATATGTCGAAGAAAGTCGGCGGAAGTAAGCCTCAAGCGAGACACATCGTGTCACACACATGTTCTTTTTTCAAGATTGTTCAGTTTGCTCGTCGATCACCTTCTGAGAGATTGCATTAAAGAAGGCGCAGAGGCTGGATGATAGCCTTTCGACCTTTTCCCTCCGGCAATATGTTTTTGATCCCGACTACAAGCATCGCCGTGAGCATGACATCGCAATCGCGAGCCTTCATCGAAGTATATTTAGTTCTCTTTAGCAGGCGCCAAGTTTCCGGACTGGGCCGCGTATCCAGAGGAAAGTTTGACACTACGTAAAGAAGTCGCACAACTCCCCGCTTTCCTCGACGGGTCGGGCTTACGGCACAAAAAGGTGGATTCGCACCGGTTTCGCCGTTAGGAAGGAGCTTCGGCCTTATGTCCATCTCCTCTAGGTCAGCTCTTGCTTTATCATGGTCCTTCGATTTCCATTTGTCATTCATGAGTGTCCCAAGCAAACTTCCAAAGACGTTTTTTTCACGTGCATGATATCTATGCTGTGGCTTAACCGCTATTTCTTTCCAAAGTAGTAGCTCCCATAGGATTGACATTTTCTTCCACCTCTTCTTATTGCAGGCTTTTATGTTTTTCGGCTCTTCGAGCTGCTTTCTTTCTTTTCTTTTGTTTCTCTTTGGTTCGTCAGGGCGGGCGGTCGTATCCTTTACCACCTGCCGTAAACCTGTTCCCATTGAAATGCCTTGTGCAAATGCTTTCTCCTTCGCCTCATCAAACCGACGCTTCCTCTCACGGTATGGATGCTTTGTAGGAAGGAAACGTCGGTGCTTTATATAAACCCTCTTCTTTGAGTTATTCAGCCAAACAAATTCGTGTCGCCTAAGCAATGAAAGCAGTCTTTTCTTTTTTAGCCGCCCAGCACGCTACGGGTGTCTTGGAATATCAGCGATTGCAAGTGAAGAGCGGGCACGAAATTGAAGTGCTTTTCTTGTAAGCATCGCATTAATACTGACACCACCCTCTTCCAGAGCCTTGAGATCGCCAACAAGCCGCCTCGTGTGTACACATCGATGTCAATACCACCGGCCGATGAGGACCGCAGATCAAGATCGACATCATCATGTACCTCCTCGTGTTACACGCCTACCACGGGTGGAAGATTGTAGATAGTTAATAGCACCGCCGCATTAATTATGTGTGCTACTCATGTTACCAAAGGGGTTCATGCCATCTCGGTGTCGCGGTAAACCGAATATTCCTTTGGGTCATCAAAAAAGTTTTATGTTTGTGATCACTGTCCCGCCATCAATACCATCTGCTGGTGCCTTATATAATCATCACGCTTCCGCCATCCGAAAGTGCCATGTCATCGGTCGTAAGGCCCCTCTGAGGTTGCAAAAGACGCTTTTAGGTGAGGAATTATTGAAAGTACCATGCAACCTTCCGAGGAACTTTTACGGGCGCACCTCCCCGCTTTCACCATCATCAGCTGTTCGCTTTGTAACGAGAGGTTTTACACTTGGGGCATGCAGCAAGATTTGCATAGTCACCTCGAACAGATGCAGTCATACATGCAAGCATGAATTTTCTCAACTTCAATCCTGGGACAAACGATCTTTTTGGCCTCATATGTTGTCTTTTGGCAACACATTTCCGTGGGGAAGCATATCCCCAATCACCCCTAGCAATTGTCTAAAGCTCTTGTCAGTCCAATGGTTCTTCTGCCTTGAGTTGGAGAAGCTTTAGTGTACCGTATAGTTTGGAAAACTCTTTCGCTAGGGCGTAAGAGAGTGGTGTCCTCATATCTTTCAAGAGCTGTTCCAGCCTTCTTCAACTCTTCAAATAGTTGTATTCATCGTAGCCCATGCCATCACGCAGCAACTTGTCCATATCCTCAACAAGTAGGGACAGGGCTCGCAGCAAGCTCGCTACTTCATCATCGCGAATTATTTCCCTCATCCTCAAATGTCGCTTCTTCCTCGCCAATCGACACCACTTTCGTGAACCTCAAGGCTTGTTCTCCGCCCGCTGACACCTTCTCCATGCTTGTTCCAACTTGTGTACCAGCCATGAAACCTCGAAGGATTAGGTGGGCATGGACTGTAAACGAACTCGAGTATTGCATCTGTTCCCGCAGTCCACACATGGGCACCACAAACCCGCATCCGGGTTCAAGCAAGATATCGCCTCCTCCGCAGCTAGCCTAGAAAGATTGCAACCCATCTATGTACTCACGATCGCCGTCTCACCCGCATATCTAGTGGCTTCGATCCCCATCGCCTACAAAATTAAGCATGGTGGAAATGGAAGAAATCCCCACCAATTTAAGTCAAGATATTGTTGCCAACAACTAGATGCTTTAATTCTATCTCCCTATTATGCATTAATCGAGGCAGAAGCACTATTGTATTTTTAATTAGAAGACCAGAAGCTAGGTTTGCCCACCTACAGCTCAGAGATCGCCTGACCACCGGTATCGGGCCCCCAGAGCAGGCGGAGCAGCATCGCCCGCCACCGCGAATCCCCGCAGGGTTGGCGGAGCACACCCGACACGGCAGATGGCCCGAAAGCACGCGATGCCCTTCTTAAGGCCGCCGCCTCGAAACGATCTGAGCACCAATATAATGCCGAGAGGAACGCTGGTGACAGGAGTGAGAGCTCTAAGCACGCCCGCAGTACTTACATACCATATGGCGGAGCACACACCAACGCAGCTGCCGTCTTGTGCATCACACCCGCTCCATTGCCCCCCACTCCTGCGTGTGTGCCGCTACCGCCGAGAGAGACGGTGCTCAAGTGTGTGGCAAAGAACGCCTTTATATATATCCGCAAGAACCCGAGAGGCTAACCTGAACGCACGCAGACAAGGTGCAAAGCACGCATTTCAAAGAATCGCCGCTAACGTAAAACCCTAACTGCACGCTTTACAAACGCATCCGCTTACATTGTGGTAGGAGTACTATAGTTACGGCATTACATGGTACCACATACGCTCAGAATCCCAACAAACGTGGCGCTGGGCTCGCGATGTGCCAACACTTGCACACGCATGCCGATATCCATCGGCCGCTGGAAACGCCCTGTACCGTTGTACCACAAGAGAACGGGCCTAACATCCAGGTCCAAATTCAGCCCAAAGGAAGGTCGTGTTTCGAGCGAAGCGAGGCCCGCTCAAAACTGGATGCGTGCCCAAATTGGGGCCAAGTCTGCATGTGACGCTGTCAATGACCGCTGGCCGGTAGCGGGTAAGAGCATGTACGCACACCGCTACACATCTCGCCTGAAACTATACGCCAAGACGGTAGTGGCTGAGACATGTACGTACACCGATAACACAACTCGCCCAAACTACGCCGCCAAGCCGGTAGGGGTTGTGACATGTACGACACCTCCTCTAATGTAACTCGCTCAAAATAAACGCGCGTCGGTAGTGGTTGCGATTACATGTAATGAGACACTGAGATAACACAACTCGCCTAAAAATAAAAAGTCACGCTGGTAGGCATCGGTGAGACATGTACAGACACCTCCTAACACAACCTCGCTCGAAAATAAACGCACTGGCTTTAATTTACGCGGGTCGCTATGCACTTTGTACCGCTCCCTCTAAGCTGCCGGCATTCGGCACGCGTCGCACCGCGTCAAGCAACACGGATGTATATCGACCACGCCAGGTTCTGTGAATCTACGCGCGTCTGTAATACTCGTAACGGTACAGACGGGCGGCGCTGAAAAGGTGTCCGTGGCAAAAACGACCAATTAGGGGTTGCATCCACAATGATCGTCTCGAAAATGCGCCTGTGATGAAACGCGTGTTCGAGATACGTTGAATTCTGCAGACTTCGGTTTCAAAAAGCGTCCGCCAGCAGCCGCGCGTCTGTGGCTCAAGCCAAGGAAAACGACCGATTAAGAAAAACAGATGCAAGCTATATGAACATGCGCCTCAGAATGACCTTCCTATTACCGACGCTGCATTGGTCCTGTGGGACCATCCGACGCTTATTACTGACGCCACCCAGCCCGCTAGCAAGGCCACAAGAATGTCACAACACAGACGCCAAGTATTAGCTTACATCTCCGGCTCACCGGGCGTTATTAGCCTTTTTACATAGTGCAAGTCAATCGAAGAAAAGAAGACCAAGATGGCCGCCTTCCGGAATCCCCCGAGCTCGGCTAAAGCAAATAATTAAGAAGAACCATGAAGAGCATCAGAGATTCAAGGCCAAAGTTTCCAACCCGCCAATCTTGGAAGAGGATGACTGTAGGGTTTTAATCAAGCAAGCACTATCCGTGCTTCAGCTTGTTTCGATATGAAAGCTTTTCCAACATGTAACTTTGTTGAAACTTTTCTCAGGCGCATCTCACCCCATAGTCTCAAACACCGAAGTCAATACTTTGTGACTAATATTTGGCTGTGACTTCACTTTCTCGTTGCATGATCATATTTTTTTGCTTCCATGCTTCACCATTTGTCTCCTCTAACACTCCTTATCAAATAGGGCAACCGGATCAATTTCGATGCCAAGTAATTGTAAAGCTTTAAGCCCTTTGTGCCAAAAGAAACCATGCAAACACAATTTTACCAATAATTTAGCCTTAAGCTAATGCCTTCTATAATGTATTCGGCAATACCTTTATAACAAACTCCTAAAAACTCTTGAATAAAGACTCCTTTGTCTCTATATTGATGTTTTTATATTTTTTTGCACTAAAGGCTACATAACACACTTATGCCTGGCTATCCTCCAACTTCCTTTTATGGAGTATTTTTCTCGCTAAAGGCGATGACTTACACATAGGCTATCCTATGAATAGAACAGATTCTTTTGCTCAACTATTGAATTCTACATGTCGCCAATCACATTTGTAATAATTGATCCTTTAAGGCCGACACACAAAAACTTTCACCGCCTTTAGAAATTACTATGAGAGCCGACTATCTCGATTGGTTGTTGGTCTTTGTAACGCAGTATTGACAGGACCTTCTTCCCATTCTCTTCCGTAAAAGCATTCCACGCCTTCATATTGCCGTAACGATGGTTCTGGTAGCGCAATGCTTACCGGATCGCCGCCTTGCACTATCTCGACGCCATCACCTTCCATTGATGAGGACTTGATGCATGGTGGATGGAACACAATAGTTAGCATGGATCCAATCCTTCCAAGTAGTAAGCTGTAGGACCCCTTACTATCGACTGCCTCACAAAAAAGGTAGTGATCAACAAAGTCTTCGAGCCGATCATCAACTCAACGCGAACGGCTCCATGGGTATCCAAGGATTACCAAAGAAAGTCTCGAAAGCACAATGTCTGCCTTTAGCAAATCCTCCTTGGTCATCCCCAGCTTTCTGAAAAGTCGATATGGCATGATATTGATTGCAGCCTCCATCGACCTAACATGTGAGTCGAGGTTTTCCATTAATGAACCCCTTCAAATAAAGAGGCTTCAGATGGTTGTGTTTCCTAGGCTCGTCAAACACAGCCTTGTCTTGAAAGAGCCAACCGTCCCTAGGAGATCAATCATTTCCTTTGTTATCAAAATCAGAATAAGCCTCTTCATCCGAGTGTTTTCTTCCCTGATCCACGCTGGGTTTGTTCCCCTGCTGGAGCCGCAAACTCTATTGGGATGTAGAAGACCATGCTAACATCTACCGAATCTACTTGCCGAATACCCTCTCTACCAATGATTGGCTTCCCTGAGCCTTCTTCTTATGGCCATACCGCTTATGCTCGGGTCATTGTTTCCTTAAGCTCCCCGCTCCCCGAGGCGCTGAACTCTTTCTCTTCCTCGACTTTTCCTCGCACTGTGAGGGCACCACTATCCCTTTTGCCACACATACTTTTTGAGGAGAATCCGCATCATCATCGAATCCTCAACATCACCCCCATGCTTGACGGCAATTTCTTATGCGCATGAGGTTGATCACATTCATTTTTAAGCCGATCATCCTTGGGAAAATGTGCCCCCGCCTTTTTTTGATGGGACAAATGGGTTGACTCGCCTCGTCTGCATCTATGGTATTGTTCAATGCATTCGTGGCAATTGTTCCTAGCAAGTGTGCGCCTTCAAGCCTTCATTCCAACAATGCCTAAAGAAAGGACAGCCCCAATGAGACTCCTCCTCGCTTTTTCATGTACTCCTCCTCGCTCTCGGTGATACATCTCCTCCTCGTGATTCTCGCACGCTTTTTGCAAGTCGTTGATCCCCACGATATTGTTTCTTGCTATCTTTGCCACTTGTTCAGCAGATACGAGATGTCACCCTTGGTTTGAGGTTTTCCTTTCTCTGCTCGCTATTCGAAAACCGAACATGACGCCTTTTGAGCTCTACATCGTATACTTGCCGACTAGGGTCAATCGAACCACTTTGCTTTGCCCTCTCGTAAGTCGACTCTCATTGGGCCTTTGCCCTTGGGATCACCGCGTAAAACCATGCATGTATCGGCGGTAACCATGCCTCACGCTGGAAGGGCTCTTATCCACCTTCATGTTGTTGTTGAACTTCAGGAGTCCCTCGGCCAGATAGCCCTTTTGAATCGGCCGCCTCAAGATTCGGCAAATATGGATGTTGTGAGTATTGGTATCATGGAGGCCACAAGATTTCCCGCCTTTTGACCCAATCCTGACGCTTCATAGAATGATTCTCTAGTAGCTTGATACGTCCTTCCTTGACCAAGAACTCAAAGAGCTTATCCGACTTGGAGATGTCAAAAATCATATGCCCCTTGAGTGTCTTTCATCCAAAGGTCGTTAACCCGGATAGCTCTTTGCCCCAAGCGTAATTCGGCAAAATGCTATGTCCTCTTGGCCACAATCTTCATCTTCTCCCCTCCGAAAAGTGTTGGTATGTCTCATAAGACACATTGCCCCCTTTCTTGAAAAACGGGTGTCCCTCTTGATGCTCGAAGAAGTATGAATGGAATTTGTTCTCCACCGCACTATGTTCCAAATAGAATTGGCCGGCAACGTGGCAAACCATGTGAAAGCCGGCCCTGTAAGGGATGATGGGAAGTAGCGGATTCTCCATGCTTCATCATTGGCAAGCCTCCCAATTAGATCAGGTAAAATCGACCGATGTGTTCGGTAGTAGAGGTATCATCTTGTCCGTAGAACTTGGTCAAGTCGGTTGGAGGCTTCAATCTTGAAGGAAGCGCCACTGCTGTACCAATCAGGATAGGGTGACCGATACATATAGGGCCGATTCTTGGGCTTAATCCCAAATTGGTGTTGCATCATATCGCCATCCTCGCTAGGAGTATATCCACATTTGTGTCCCGAGATCCATGAAATCGCCCCGACCGTCCAAATTGGTCTATACCCGTGATTTGGCATAGCATGAACAAGTGGAGTAGTCAACGAACTCTCAGATAACCAGGGCCAAAGGGATTTCTCTCAGAACCCACCGGCCATTGGAGCAATTGAATAAGTATTGTAGGTCGGAGGATTTCCGTGTGCACCAATGCCGCTCCATGCGCCTTGGCTCCTGATTCCTTTGGCTTCTCCGGTGTCTTGTTCTCCCTCCGCATTCCCCGATTTGTTGCCCTTTCTTTGGTGGTGGCTTTGGTACATGTGTGTATCTTGGTCCTGAAAGCTCACCAAGCCGCCTTCAAAGTGCTTATCAAACTCGGGTCCAAAGTCGCCTCCTCATGATATCACGGAAAGTATTGAAGAACACCGTTATGATTAGTCAATGCTTCCTCCCAACGGCAGCCTACAACAATCTTTCCATCCGACGAATTTCTTCAGAGTCGGTTCTTCATCTCCCTTCTCTGCCCCTCTTCTGTATCGTAAACCTCGCCGAGCATATTCTTTGTCACCGGCATCGATTTTTGGGAGATCCGCTTTTCTGGAAGATGGTGCCGCCTCTTGTTCTTGGAGAAGCACGACAAGCACTTTTGTGCGTAGACTTCGCACATATCTCTCACCATGGTCTCCGTGTCAATCGGGCGTGTCACCCACTTGGAGCGGGATGACATTGTTCTTGTCGACTTCCTCAGCATGTTGTCTTGACCTTGAGTTGTCCCACCGAAGCGTGCCAAAAGTGTGTTGGCACAAAAATCGACTCCTCGCGCAAGACACACCGACAAGCCGAATAGCCGGGCTTTACTCGACCGCCCGAAAGTGTCTTGATCTGAAGGCGCGCTACCAATTTGACCTGTTAATTGACAAGGAGATAAACGTGAGATCCGGAACATGCCCGTGTGACCAAGACAGTTCCGCATGTATGGCTCTAAGGTTAGATGTAATGACATATAGCTATGAGAGCTATCTGTCAAGATATAATGAATGCATTCGTAAGCATGTACAAAGATGTAATGTAATAACAGATTTTTAATGATCATAAGAAGACATGTTTGAACAAGTAAAGTCGATAATCAAGATATAATATCATAAAGCTCTATTGCATAGATCGAATTAATTGACAACATGGAACATTAAGGTGTAACTCATAAATATAAACCTAATCTAAACGACACATGCATAGGTTTCATCCAACTAGTCCGGCCGCACGCCTAGCCTTCCTAAACCCGCCAAGCTTAAACCCTTGCAAGCTAATCCACCGCATGATACCACTTGCTACAGATCTAAACCACTTACCACAACTAGATCAATCCACCGCATGATACAATCTAACCATGATAAGCTAAAAGCACGCTGCACATCTAAATAGATCTATAAGTACTCATTACTTTCGTTGAGGCGCCGCATGCATGAACAAGTAAAGTACACATGCAAACCTAATCTACCGCATGATACATTGCATGATACACTGTAACAAGCTAATCCACCGCATGATACGGCTTGCCGACTTAACCGCTCTAAACCCTTTTCATCCTAACAGCTATCCACCGCATGATACACCGCAACAAGCTAATCCACCGCGATGATACGGCTTGCCGACTAGACTCTAACGATAGGTAGACTCACACATGCAAGATACGAGTAAACACATAACTCAGATTCGGCAAGCTTGCCGAATCAGGCTCCATGAAGAAGGAACTCACACGCAAAAAACCTTAGCCTCGCCGCATGACTCATGACTAAACGTGTACGAACCCAAGAACATGTAACAACTTAGATTGATCTAAGCCCGCTATGATGAACAAATAAATGACAAGATGAATATTGAAAGCATTGATGACATCTAGATCTAACAAAAGATAAAGTCGAGCCACATCAATCTAAATTGGGCAAAAGTGTGTGCAATCATAATAAAAGTGATAAATAAGTGAAAGCATGCACCACTTGGTAACTTAATGAATTCACCAGATTGCCAAATCCAATAAAGCCGATAACTAGCTCCAAGCTAGACCTTAGCCTGCTGCACGACTCATGATCTAACAAAGAACCCTCTTGCTCCATAGCCTAAATCCGCCGCATGATACTAAGCATGGTAACAAGACTACTTGCAACATAATCTAAATCCCCCGCACGATACTAGACATGGTACAAGGTTGCCGCGATTTTACGGAGGTCGACGGGTCGATGTATCCCCTCGCAGTAGATCGACGACATGACTGGACTCGAAGGGTGGCACGGAGCCGGGTTGGTTGTATTTGATTTGGTAGATTGTTTTACAATTGCCTGGGGTCTCATATTTATACCCGGGCTTGACGAGTCCTAACTAATTACGAATAAACATAACAAAAAATATCTAGCTAAGATACATTGTCCTCCAAGTCTTCTGAGTCTTGAAGCCGCACGTGACACGGGCACTTGTCTTCGAATATTCTTCCTTGATGCTTCACGCTTGCCGAACCATCTCGCCCCAGCCTTCCTTCGGACTCGCCCCCGTAGTCAACAACGCTGGCTTCCGAACACTACAAAGGCCACCGATGTTGTCCTCGCTAGCCGAATGATCTTCTTACCGAATGATTTTTCATGCCGACTCATTCATTACTCAGGCTCTACCAAATTTTGGTGTTAACATGAGCGCCTCCGGTTGAGCGCAAGGCCGCCCCCCGCCGCCACCGTGAAGCTCTAGACGCAGCGCGCGCACCGTCGCGATCGCAAGTCGCCGAGGAGGAGCGCGCGGAGGCCGCCACACTCCAGAGTCGAGGCTACGGGAAGCCCAAAGCCATGCCTTGGTAAGCTTGTCATCATTCGGGTCGAACGATCTTTGCTGCAGAAATCTTGGCAAGAGTAGTTAGTAATAATGGAAATACATTCTGTTGCGATGATACCTTGTAGAATATGAGACGTCCGTGGAGATTCTCCCGCCAGCCGTGTTTGGCTAACGAGCGCCTAGATGTGGTGCGAGGAGCTCGGAACACCACCGAAAGTGTGATGGTATATTTCTTTGGTACCCGATCAAACACCGCTCGACACTTTAGAGTAATGAATTGTGCCGACTTATCGTATGGTGTTTGCACTGATTCGGCCGCCTCCGTGATGCAACCCATGATCCGAGGTCGAGCTTGCTCTCCGAGGGGGTCGCGACACAAAGCCTCCCCGCAAGGCGCCTGACGAATCCTCAATGCCATCCACGGCTATGCGGTCGGCGGGGCTAATCCGAGGAAGCGCCAATAGACGCCCCGTAACGGGCAGTGCCTCGCGTGGCCTGGGGAGAACTTCATGGAGTTCACCCGCCAGCACCCGCGACACCGCTCAACATGCTCGGGCGGTGGCACGCCCCATTATCCCGTTGTGGAGTTTCCGCGCGTCCGCTTAGGCTACGCACACACGGACAACGGAGGCCGCCGCTCGATCCTCGCGCCAGGAGGGCCACAAGGCGGCGACATAGCTTGCCGATGAGATGAACCTCGCTCCCCGTGAGCCGATGAAGTGGAAGACCGGGTGAAGTTGCCCTGTGCGTAACATTTTGTTTCCTTGGACGTAGCAAGAAACTTTTTTTAGGGTGAAAAACAAAGCTGAAAACACATGGGATTTAGCCGAGCCACGCCCGGATGTGGGTGGCATTTTAATAGCTAGTACTTTGTTTTTATTTCATAACCGCTTTTAGCATGCATACGATTATGGTCGGCGATAATATGTTATCATGTAGGTCGTAGCGTAAAAGATGTCACCTATGGTAGACGCCAGTCCTAGCCTTAACGCGCCGGATAGCCGCAGCAAGAAGAGACACGATGCTCGTGCAAGCTATTGGGCCGTTCGACCACGCTAAGGAGTCACCGCGCCCATCGCCTATGGGGAGTACAACAAATACGCATACCGCGAAACGACCAAGCACAGGGACGGCCATAGGGGGTCCAAAGTGACTTTAGAGTTTAGTCGAGCATGGAAATAAAATTATTATATTGATTGAAAGAAAATATAACCATGTCAACATACTCAAGAAACTTTATTAATCATGCGACGCCAGAAAAGTAAAAGATGATACAAGCCGGCTTACGAGTTCCCGAAGTTATGGGAAAAAAGCGCCGTAGATGCTCGATGTTCCGTGAGTTAGGATGTCGATATCGCCCATGGTGGTCAATCGGTAAGCTCCCGGCCGGGTTACCTCCTTAACTTTGAAGGGGCCTTCCTAGTGAGAACCCCGCCTTGAACGCCTTTCTTCCTTCGGCGACTAGGTCGCCAACCGCAGCGCTCTTCCTCGCACATTGCGATTATAATATCGTCGAACGCCTTTCGAGGTATTTAGCGCCCGCTGCAACATTGCAGGCGGGGTTCCGAGAGCGACAAGCTCATCTTCGCGAAGTTGCGCCTCGATACTTTTCATTATAATTTCTACCCGGGAGAGCGGAAGGCGATATTGGCCGAGGATCGCTTCGAGCCAAACACCATGAAGTATGGCGATACACTGCAGCCAGCGCGGCTAGGTCCGGGTACGGAGTCCCCGTGACGACGACAAAGTGCAGCTTTTTGAGCCAGCGACTAGGGTATTTCCGCTCTGGTCGGAAGAGTCGCCCGCAATGCCTCTAATATCATGCCGCTTGCTCGCCGGCCTCGCCCGCTGGCACGAGGGTGGGCGACATTACATATTTCACCCGAATGCCTTTGTCTTCGCAGAAATCCCAAAAGTGGCTGCCGTGAAGGTGCCGCCAAGGTCCATGATAATAGAATTTGGGATGCCAAAACGATGGATCACCTCATCTAACATCTCGACGGCCTTGTGCCGGGTTGGCACGACCAGTGCTGGGAGGTACTAATCCATTTTGAGAACTTGTCGATCATGACGAAGATCCACTTGAAACCACCGGGGCTGCTTTGAAAGGCCCTATGGCGCCAAGTCCCCAAAGACGAAAAGGCCATGTTGCCGGGATAGTCCGGAGCTCATGCGCCGCACGTGTGTTCGCTTCGCTGGCGAAGAATTGACAGTTCGCGCAATGGCGCACTGTGTGCTCTACGCCGGCAATCACCGCCGCCAATAAAATCCTCGCGCTGAAAGCCTTGCCGACCGTAGTGCGAGAGGCAAAGATGATTGCCACAAATCCCGCCATGGATTTCGCCGAGCGCCTTTATACCATCTTCCTCGAGATGCACTTCAGACCCGGTCGCCTAGACTCTTCCGCATAAGGAAACCGCCGACTAGGACGTAATTTTGCTTCGCCGGATGAGACGTTTTGCTCGCTCTATCCTCGGGACGAGCTTCCCGGCAGATATTTGATTATCTGACTCGCCAATCTTCATCGACGGTATTGGATAACGTGGCGACGATGTGGTCGGCCGTCTCGAAGTGGAGGCCCCGCGCAGGATCACCGATGGTCGGTTTCCAAAGATCTTCGACGAAGACGCCGCCGTATCTTTGCCCGAGAAGAGCCGAGCTTGGAAAGTTCATCGCGGCTTGGTTGTAATCCCGAACCACATGATCGAAGCCGAGCCCATAGAACTTGCCTTCCAACTTTCTTATAGCTACCACATACGCATCCATCTTCTCGCCTTGCAATCCCAATCTTTGTTGACCTGCTTGATTACCAACGCCGAAGTCCCCGAATACCGCAGCCTCAAGGAATCCCAAGCCGGACGGGCGATACGGAGGCCGTGAAGGGCAGCTTCATACTGTGGCATTGTTACACGCCGAAGTGGATCCGCAGAACATACCGGAGCGTATCTCCAGAGGGTGATATGATGTAGACGCCGCCCCGGCCCATCGATGTTGAGCGAGCCGCCGGTACATCGCCCGCCTCCTCCGGCCGGTGTCTTCGAGGGGAGTCCCCTGTGTCCGGCCCACTCGCAGACACGAAATCCGCCAATGCTTGCGACTTGATTGTACTCCTGTTCTTGTATTCGATGGTGAACAGGTTGAGCTCGACGCCCACTTGCATATACGACCGCTGGCATCTTTATTCCAGCAGACATCCCCCAAAGGGTAATCGACACCACGGTGATCGGGTGAAGGTCAAAGTAATGTCGTAGCTTTCGGGACGTGATTAGAATCCCATAAAGTAACTTCGGATATGCAGGTACCTTTGTTTGGAATCGTTGAGAACCTCGCTAACAAAGTAGACCGGCCGCTGGATGGGGTACACATGCCCTTCCTCCGCGCGCTCGACAACCACAGTGCGGTGCTAACTAC
Source organism: Hyparrhenia diplandra (assembly GCA_015847255.1). Classification (NCBI taxonomy): domain Eukaryota; kingdom Viridiplantae; phylum Streptophyta; class Magnoliopsida; order Poales; family Poaceae; genus Hyparrhenia; species Hyparrhenia diplandra. Next base: position 24,778 of record JADLZK010003178.1, on the reverse strand, counting down.
CCTTGTTGGTTGCCGCGATGTAGAGCAAAGATCTCCTCCTCGCGTTTGGGGCCACCAACACCGGTGGTGTGGTAAGAAACTTCTTGAAGCCGCTTGAAGGCCTCTTGAGCCTCATTGGTCCACCTGAAAAGCTTCTCCCGCACGAAGGAGTTTGAAGAACGGCAGTCCTTTTTCATCGAGCCGCGCGCCAAAACGACTCAAGGCCGCCATGCACCCCAGCCAATTTCTCGACGCCTTTAACGTTTTGGGGCGGTTTCATCCGCATGATGGCGCCAATCTTTTCAGGGTTCAGTTCAATACCTCGCCCGCAACGATGTTGCCGAAGCAAGTTGCCGGAAGGGACGCCGAAAAACACACTTTCCCGGTTTAGTTTCCACCGGTACTCGCTTAGTTTAGCGAACACCCTTGTAAGATCGTCGACCAAGGAGAGGGCGCTCTGGGTCTTCACCACGACATCGCCGACATAAGCCTGAGCGAGGTCGGGGATAAGGTTCCCTAAGCAGCCCCTGTATAGCCCGGGCCGTATATAGCTCCGGCGTTCTTAACCCGAACGACATAGTGTTGTAGCAATAGGCGCCGAACGGAGTGATGAAGGAAGTCTTCTCCTGGTCTTCGACCGCAAGGGCAACGATGATAGCCCGGCAGCCCAGAAGCCGAGTAGCTCGCAACCTGCGGTGGAGTCGACAACCCGATCGATACGGGGAGACCGAAGGGTCTTTAGGGCAAGCCCCGTTAAGATCGGTATAATCAACGCACATCCTCCATTCTGATTCTTCTTTTACAAGGACCGGATTAGCTATACAAATGATGATACACTTCATGAATAAAACCAGCAGCTAAGAGCCTAGTTACTTCTGCTTTAATAGCAGCTGATTTTACTTTATTAAAACGACGCATTTTTTTGGACGCACGGCCAGGCAAATGGGCTTGACACATAGGCGGTGCTCGATCCAGCTCGAGGTACTCCCGCATGTCCGTGGGTTTCCACGTGAAAATGCTCACGTTCTCCCTCAGGAACCGGATGAGCGCATCTTCCTATTTGGGGTCGAGGTTGACTCCTATCTTGGTCGCCTTTGGACGCGTCCCCTCCACCACCGGATATCTTTAGTATCCGATGGCTTGGTGGTCTTCTTCGCCCCGCTCTTCCTCGGGTATCTCGAGGTCGAGGGGTTCAAATTCTTGGCGTTTGATGACCTCCTCTCCCGCCGTATCGACCGGAGGATGAACTCCCGCTTGTCGAGGCCCTCCTTTTCGCAGACGCGTAGGCCATGTGTACATTGGCCCTACATGTAAGGACCCCCCTTCTCTCGTGGGGATCTTGAGGATGAGGTAGCCATAGTGCAGGACCGCCATAAGCCTGGTTAGTCCAGGCTGCCCGATAATGGCGTGGTACGATGAATCGAAGTCAGCGACAACAAAATTCATGTACTGGATGCAATGATGCTTGGCGCTGTCGAATCGCACGCTGAGCATAACCTGCCCGAGGGGGAACCGATGACTCTCCCGCAGGATTCCCTAGAACGGGTGATCATATGGCTTGAGGTCGCCCTTCGTGATGTCCGCAGCTTTCATCGAAGTTCCTAATAGCATGTTGAGGGCACTCCCTCCGCCGATGAGGACCTTCTCGAAGCGCAGGCGTCCGATCACCGGATCTAGGACGAGTGGGAATCGCCTGGGGTACGGGTTGTTGCACCACCGGGTCGCCGCGATCAAGGTTATGACCCGCTTGGAGAAGGTAGGCCATATCGGGTCTCTGGACCCCCTCGCTGAAGTCTTTGATGGTCGACATTACGGGGCGGAGATCTTGTGATCCCGTCCCACCTCGCAACTCGTAGTGGCCGCCCATGATCATGTGGATGACGCCGCCTTCGCGCCGATAGCGGTGCTCGATCGGGCGCCATCGCCCGGGGTCTTCCTCCTGGTTGTTGCGGGCAGCTTTGGGCGCTTCCTCCGGCCGCTCGTCGGTGATCTTGAGCTTCTTGCTCTCACTTTCGTACTTCGGCGTTAAAGTGCCGACACTCGCCAGACTATGATTCAAGTCCGGTGCCGGAGGCACTTTGCCGTCGCGAGAGCTTCTTGATCGGGTCTTGCCGCTTGAGCGGTTTCTTCTTTCCGCCGCCTTTGACATTGTTAATGCCTCCTCCGCTGGCGGTTCCGACAAGGCGGCGGCGCTCGCGATAGCTGCTGTTGGCATTTAACGCAATCAAAGGAAATGTGTATAAAACCCATCCCCAATAAGAGCGCGTCCGAAATGCCGCTGACATTCCCAAGTAAACCACCATGTCGGGTGATCCGAAATGGAATCGCCAACGGGATAGATCTTGCCATCTTAGATATTCATCCGCAAGCGCACGGATCTATCATTGTAGCATTTCACCCGAAGTATTCAGGGTATCGTTATTTATATTTTCCCAAAGGAAGGCATGTGATTAATAAATTAGCATGGCATCTGAATAGAGGAACATGTGTTTGCTTAGACCAAAATGTTCATAACAGGGGTAAGCAATAATGGTTCATGGATAGTGTGACACACACTAAGAATCCACCAAAGAAAAAGGATAAAGAAAATAGATAAAGAATAAATGAATAAATGAATAACCTAATGGAGTAGTTCTAATGTATCTAGTCATGGCCATACAAATGAATAGTTAGGATCATATGCAAACTGATCTAAGCGTGGTTAGGTCTAGGATAACAGGGAGACTCCCGGGTGCCATACGGCCCAATAGAAGCATTTACGAACTCCTACAGCACAGGCGAACGTGGGGGGATTTCAAGGGACGGTCAAGGCTTGTCACGACCAAGCCGCCTACCCCCTCAACCGTGTCATGCACTCATATTCGCAGGTGTCGTAATACCCGGGCACCATGCCCGCATATTAGAGCACTACTCTTGTCCCCCAGATCCCCACTCGTCGAATGGACGGACTAGAACAAGAGCAAAACCCGAAGGAACAACGAACCGCTATCCCACCTCTAATCAAGTTAGACATATGATGATCGATGATGAACTGTAATGAACATGTCAAGATTATGATATGTAAACTATATGCTAGTTCATATACCAACACAAGAACATGAACAAAACTATACTCTAGTTCATAAGTTAGGCCAAGAACATAAATATAAGACTTGCAAATAGAAGAATGCTCCATAGAGTGGATGTATTACCAAAGCACTTTCTTCTAGGAGACAAGCCCTCCTTGTAGCTCTTCTACTCCAAGCGCTAACCAAGAAAGAATAAAGAAGAAGAAGAAGAAGGAAGAAGTAGAAGAAGAGAGAGAGGTAGAGGTGGTAGAGAGAGAGAAATTGCTGGTTTGCTGGACTCCAAGTGGTGTGTGTTGAGAGAGGGAGAGAGGGGCCTACTTATACACTTGGAGGAGGGGCCTAAATGCTAAATTACACCAAAACCGACCTGGTAAACCTTCCTTGTGTGCGCAAACCGACCAACTAAGGGCGGGAAACCCCGTTTGGAAGGTGCTCGAACCGCCTCCCCGAGGCTGGGCCGAAACCGCCTCAGGGAGGGTGCGGCCGCACCAGCTGGTGCGCCGCGCACCCCTGGGCTCGGCCTGGCCCGGTTCGGTGGGGTGTCGTCTTCCGTCCTGAAAAGTTGTGGGCCGGGCTTTGCTCGCCCGATTTGAAGTTTTGGGTCGATTTGCTCTTGGACTTGAGTTTTGCAATAATGCGCTTTCCTAAGGCGTATTTTGGTCGATTTTCCACTTGCTTTTATTATAAATCTGCAAAATAAAATACAAGACACTACAAGTGGAATTTATTAGTGATAAATGCATGAGTATAAAAAGGTTTAATTTACTCCTTTTATGGTAGTAAGTTGACGGAAAAAAATATGTCGTTGGTTACCGTCAACAAACTCCCCCCAAGCTTACCCTTTTGCGCGTCCTCGAGCAAAAAGAGATAAGTACTTGGTTGTTGATCGAGTTGCTACTATGTCGATTACGCTTTTACAAGTGCCGGGGTTATAATAAGATTTTCTACTAGAGTTTGAATAAAATGGCACATCTTTTTCCCACCCTTTATTACCTTTCATCGTAGGGGGCTTTCCAAATTTTTCTCAAAGCCTTGGGCGGTTGCCGATAGAACGGTTATAACAGAGGTGCTTATCATTCATCCTTTTGATTAACCTTTTATCCGGGATTTTATTTAGATAATATTTATTTCTTTTCGAGAAAGCATGGGCTTTATTGCTATATTATATTTTTTGGAGAGGTGGGCTCTGGGCTTCTAGACTTTTGTCTTTTATTTCCTCTCTTTTCTTTTTCTTTCTTTTTTTAGAGATGTGGGCTCTACTCGCCCTCTGACACTTGTCTATTTTTCATCTCATTTTTTTTTTTTTAGCATAGCCCAAAAACATTTCTTTTTTAAGCATAGATTCCCTGATGTCAAGTTTCTTTTTGGACGAAGTCATAGCAAATCTATTTGTACCATATCATATTTGGCAACAACTTAGACTAGATAGAGCATATGCAACCCACATGAATCAGGTTTTTTCAGATGAGTTTTAGAATTAGCCACTAAACCCAAACTTTAGAGAACTTCGAATTATAAACTAGGCAATGTGCAAAGCATAAGACAGAGCAACTATTCATCATTTCAATAAGGGACTAAGACTAAACATTTTTATAGCTCATGTATATAAGCATTTAAGGCACAAAGAAGAGCTACTTATTCTATTTTTGGATTTTTTTTCAATGCAATATTGCTGAAATTTAAACATGCTAAAATAAAGTAAAAATTGATGGAAATAAATATGCAATGCAATGATACCGCGGGGTCCTCCCCAAGCTATCTGGAGGCCTATTGATCGGGATCGAAGCCTTGGTACCTCCAGAATGCTTCCTCGCGTCGGTGCGAGTAGCCATGTTGGACTCAACCGGGTCCATTTGCTGACTCTGCCGCTCCCCCCGCCGCCATCGTTCGGGTGTTTTGCACATGGGAATTGAGCGTATGCTCAATGTTCCTAGTGCGGACGTCGAGGTGTCGCAGCCGATCCCGATAGCCTCCACTCCTTGTGGTGGTTGCCTGTGCTGGCCGGACCGGTGGGGGCATATCGCCTGAGCCGCCGTCAAAGTCAAATCTGTTGGCCCTCCATGCTTCTCATCTCCCTTCGTGCCACTTTCGGATGGTGCCGGTGTCCCCGAGGCGGCGGCTCCCACCTAGGATCATACCCGGTATTACCCCTGGGGTCCCCATGGGGTGAGGCCATGCTTTGCGAACACCGTGTAGGCCGTGGGTCGTGGGCCGAGGCGTGAAGTAGGGGCCATGGGAGGAAGATCCGACCTCTGGTCTCCTGACACTGCGTGAAGAACTGATGGGGGTGTCTTTCCTGCGCAAGCTATCAACAGTCTCGAGCTCAAATGTTAGTACCTGGCTTTTATACAACTGTAAGTCCGGGTTAGGTAACCGAACTATAGTTGCATAGCCAGGGAAAAGATGACCAAGCTCGCCAGATGGTAAAATTTTAACCAAGTGCCCCTACACAAGCTGCGCAATGGTCCAATACTCCCTGGGTGTGGAAATGTACTCTATCTGCTGATTTTCCAAAGCTCCAATCGCAGAAGCGAGGCGTGTGATAAGAGATGTGCAGGTGACAGGAACAACAACTTTTGTGATAATATGTAAAAGATTCCTGCACATCTCTACCACTGGAGCTACCTTCTCCTTGTGGACAACAAAGATAGAGTAATTTTAATTCAATCTCATTCACCCATCTAACCCCGTGTCTAGGAAACAAAGTCAACGAGATCCAAATGGTGGATAAATCTAAGTGATGGATGCCGGATCTCGCGCGAGTGGCGAGGTTTGAAAGTTCCGATCTCATGAGCACCGGATATCTGCTCCCAAAAGTGATGTCTAACAAAGCCGGGAGAGCAAAGATCTATGTTCATTGCACATCTATAATTAAAACCCCAAGAACGAGCTAGGTCCGCCCACGTAACATGATAAAGTGTACCAAAGAGGCGGAAAGAAATTCCTAGCCGGGTCCTCTACTAGTGTGCATAAAATCTGAATTGTCGAGGCGAGAACCTTCCTCCTCGAGAGGGGAATATCCCGCCACCCGACCGCTTCCAAAGGATAGGAAATTCATCGTCCATACCCTGATTGCTCGAGGAGCTCGCGGTCGATTCCGGGCGTGGCCGAACACACGGCCTTTGAGTAGGAGATATGCTTGCATCTCCCGGTCTCCACGATGTCGAGGTACGGGCGGCGCCGGCTTCGCCGATCGTCGGGGAGCTTGAGCTTCTTCCTCCCCGACGGGTGCAAAGATCTTCTTACATGGGAGATCCTTCAAGGTTGTCGGGGTTGAGGGCGGAGCTTGTGCTTGTATGCCGTGAGCTATGCCTTGACGATCGCCTCAACCCGCTGAAGATCTTCCCGGCTTTCTTCATGGCTACTGCAAAAACGATTGAGCGAGACCTCGGGTGTGCAAGGGTTAGTTGAAAGTATGAACTTTCACGCCCGTGATCTTGCTCGGCACAATGTTTTTGGTGGAGAAAATGAAGTGTAGAACAAGCGGGAGAGAGTGTGAGAGTGAGAGAGAGTGAAAATGAGGGGTGGGAGCTCACACCGGTGCTCGGTCTATTTATAGCCGAGCCAACGGCCGAGGGACGCTCCACACAACGGCTAGGATCCGCTGGCGGCGGGCGGGCCCGGGCCGGCGCCGCAGACACAAAGGGCCGCATTCTTGGGGTGCGCGCGCACCTGCCCGAGGCCGCCGCCGCCGAGCTTTGGTCGGGCGTGCTCAACGGTCACGAAAAAGTTCGTGGGTCGTTGTTTGCTCGCCCCGTTCGACCGTTTTTCCCCCTTTTGAATTTTCTCCAAAAATTTTTAAATATAAATTTATTTTTAAATAGAAAAATTATTTTGAAACTATTTTTATTTGTACTTTTTATGTAGAAAATATTTTTCTTTATTTTTCATGAAAGAATTTATTTTATTTATGAAAACTTTTTATTTTAGTTTTCGGAAATATTTACTTATAGATCTTATGTAATAAATATTTTTGTTTATAAAATATTTTATATAACATAAATTTTTTTTTTAAATATACCCCATTTTTTTTCTTTTTTGGATATACCCCATTTTTTTTTTTTAGGGCAGGTTATTTATAGTCACCGTCCTGACTCTCCCCTCAAGCATCGGGCGGGAAGTACCGCCCCCTGGGTCTCGAGTCGATCCTCCAACACTCCACACCGGGTTTTGATGATGATGATTGCCGGGTGTGTTGTTGTTTGTACCCAATAAATGGGCACTTTACCGCCTTGTCTCTAACATGGAAGACGATGAAGCCCTTCCCCGCATCGATGTCGCTTTGGTCGTATAAAGGAATGGTCTCCCCAAGAGGAGAGACACATCCTCTTTGGGCCCATGTCTAGGACCACAAAGTCTCAGAGGGATGTATTCATCTTGGATTTTAATCAACATGTCTTCGAGTATTCCCTCCGGCCGCATTGTTGATTGATCTCGCCATTTGGAGGACGGTTGGCAGGAGTAAGTGTTCCTCCATGGATTTTGTTGAAGGTGGCCCCGACATCACGCTGATATCGGCCCCAAGTCACAAAATGCATTGGCGGTTGTGGGGGCCAATGGCACAGCCTAATGATCGGACGCCAGGGTCTCCCTTCTTGGTAATGAATGGCGAGTCCACAGGGGATCTTCTTCAGCCTCTCCGGGTTGGCCGAGCCTCGAGAGATATCATGTTAATCGACTCGTGGGGACCTCAAAGCTGCCCCGATCCTTCCCCGAAGTCGTTAACCGGCACTTGGGCTGCAACCGGGCTAGCTGTGTCTCTATCATCTTGTTGAAGCCGAGTTGGTTCTTCACAAACGACGCCAACCCTTCAAGCTTGTTATTCACACCTTCCAAGATCTTGTCTTGGTGGCTCATCTTTTGGTGAGATTTTCGCAATTTTTCGCCTGCCCAAATCAGTCCTTTAGTGATGGCTGACCAGGGTTATAGTTGAGTTGTACCCCGTTGCCTTGGAATGGTGGCTCGATCGGTTGTTCCAGCCCTGCCGCGTTGGCGGTACCCGTTCTGCCGTTGTTGATGAAGGCAGCTTCTTCACGGGTCTCGTGGCGCTTATCCCCCGAGTAGCCAACCTCACCACACGCCTCACAAAAGTCATGTGAGCGCCTCGCGGGCGTAGACCGGGTAGTAGCATCTGTGCTGCGCCCCTCCAGCCTCTTCAAAGAAGAAGTTCATTTTTTTTATGCAAGCATATCCGCCTCCTTCACGGTATGCATGCCTTTTGTGTTTTGGCCAAGGCTCGCTCTTCGCCCCCCAAACCGATTTGCCACCATTTTATCAATCGTGGCTGTTGCCCGATCGATGGTGAGCGATAGGAATGCGCCACCAGCAGCCAGCCGCCGAGGTGCCCCTTCGATATGGCCGTGAGACCATTGTAGAAGTTCGAGCACCAGCCAGCTCTCCATCCCGTGGTGCGGGCATGCCGTAATGTATTCCCGCAGCCTCTCCCACGCCTCCGGATGGGTTCCATTGATGTCCGCTGAAATTGGCAATCCTCCCCTCGTGGCATTGGTTTTGCCCATGGGGAAGAACTTAGCGAGGAACGCCGCAGCACTTGGCCCACGCATCGACGACTTCCTTGTCCTTGTAACCATCGCCGCCTTCCCCACGAGGGAGAAGGGAAACAGACGGAGCCCCGATGATGTCCGGCCGCGACATCTTTGATGACGATAGTATCGCATAGCTCCGTGAAGTGTTGGAGATGAGCATTTGCGCCCCTCGCCGGCAGTCCACAAAATGGACCGGCCTCGCACCATGGTGATGATCAGCCCCAAGATGAAGCTCGAAGTTTTGTCCGCCACGCTCACCGCCGCCCAAGGGGCACGCTTGGTGACAATGGGGAGTTGAGAAATCGCGCAATGACTTCGGGCCATGGCTTGAGTTGCGGTTGGTGCAGGGATGTCGGTCTCGACCGTCGGTGTTCCTACTGAAGAAGAAGCGGCACGAGACCGGTTCTTCCTTAGGAGTGCCTCCGATCGGAGATGAAGTTTTCCGTAGGAGGAAACCCCGACATACACTATCCTATTTTCATCCACAAAGCAGAGAAAACATAAAGATTAGCCTGTATGAGCAAATGGTAGCCACGCACACACGCTTCATATTCATAGCCAGCTATTTATTATATTTTTTTTCACAATGCCTTCCCCGGAACGGCGCCGAAATGCTTATTGGCATTTCTTAACGCAATCAAAGGAAATAGGTATAAAACCCATCCCCAATAAGGGCGTCGAATGCGCCACTGACATTCCCAAGTAAACCACCATGTCGGTGATCCAAAATGGAACTGTCAACGGGATAGATCTTGCCATCTTAGATATTCATCCGCAAAGCGCACGGATCTATCATTGTAGCATTTCACCCGGAAGTATTCGGGTATCGTTATTTATATTTTCCCAAAGGAAGGCATGTGATTAATAAATTAGCATGGCATCTGAATAGAGGAACATGTGTTTGCTTAGACCAAAATGTTCATAACAGGGGTAAGCAATAATGGTTCATGGATAGTGTGACACACACTTAAGAATCCACCAAAGAAAAAGGATAAAGAAAATAGATAAAGAATAAATGAATAAATAAGTAACCTAATGGAGTAGTTCTAATGTATCTAGTCATGGCCATACAAATGAATAGTTAGGATCATATGCAAACCGATCTAAGCGTGGTTAGGTCTAGGATAACAGGGAGACTCCCGGTGCCATACGCCCAATAGAAGCATTTACTTAACTCCTACAAAGACAAAGCGAACGGGGGGATTTCAAGGGAGGTCAAGGCTTGTCCCGACCAAGCCGCCTAACCCCCTCAACCGTGGCATGCACTCATATTCGCAGGTGTCGAATACCCGCACCATGCCCGCATATTAGAGCACTACTCTTGTCCCCCAGATCCCCACTCGCCGAATGGACGGACTAGAACAAGAGCAAACCCGAAGGAACAACGAACCGTTATCCCACCTCTAATCAAGTTAGACATATGATGATCGATGATGAACCAGAATGAACATGTCAAGATTATGATATGTAAACTATATGCTAGTTCATATACCAACACAAGAACATGAACAAAACTATACTCTAGTTCATAAGTTAGGCCAAGAACATAAATATAAGACTTGCAAATAGAAGAATGCTCCATAGAGTGGATGTATTACCAAAGCACTTTCTTCTAGGAGACAAGCCCTCCTTGTAGCTCTTCTACTCCAAGCGCCAACCAAGAAAGAATAAAGAAGAAGAAGAAGAAGGAAGAAGTAGAAGAAGAGAGAGAGGTAGAGGTGGTAGAGAGAGAGAAATTGCCGGTTTGTCGGACTCCAAGTGGTGTGTGTTGAGAGAGGGAGAGAGGGGCCTACTTATACACTTGGAGGAGGGGCCTAAATGCTAAATTACACCAAAATCGACCTGGTAAACCTTCCTTGTGTGCACAAACCGACCAACTAAGGGCGGGAAACCCCGCTTTGAAGGTGCTCGAACCGCCGCCCCGAGGCTGGGCCGAACCGCCGTGGATTCGGTCGGGCCGCACCACCGGTGTTGCAAGCACCCCCCGCCTCGGCCGCCCCGGTTCGGTGGGGTGTCGCCTTCCGCCCCGAAAAGTTGTGGGCCGGGCTTTGCTCGCCCAGATTTGAAGTTTTGGGTCGATTTGCTCTTGGACTTGAGTTTTGCAATAATGCGCTTTCCTAAGGCGCATTTTGGTCGATTTTCCACTTGCTTTTATTATAAATCAGAAAAAAAAATACAAGACACTACAAGTGGAATTTATTAGTGATAAATGCATATGAGTATAAAAGGTTTAATTTTACTCCTTTTATGGTAGTAAGTTGACGGGAAAAAATATGTCGCTGGTTACCGCCAACAAATTGCCGCGACCTTCTTCCCCGGGCGACTAACATCGCGGGAGTCGCCGTGGCGGCGGCAATCGCGGACGCCGCCGCGTCGCTTATCATCGCGGGAGCATCACGCCGGGAGAGTACTCCCGCCGGGCCGAGTAGCCGTAATCCTTGTGGAAAGCGCATCGCCATCTTGCCCGCAAACCTCTATGCCACGCCCGCCAGCTTTGGACATGGTTGTGATCTTAGACCTGCGGAGCTTCTTCCGCAGCCCCCCGGCCGCAAAGATTGCCATTGGAGACGAGGCCCTTGGAACGCTACCGACGCACTCCTCGCCGGTTATATCCGGATTGTCGCGCACCTCGTGAAAACGGGCGGATGTACTCCCGTAGCGACTCATTGCGCCAAGGCACAACCTCTCCGTGTCGTACTTTGTGCCCGATTATTTGCATGTGGACTTGTAGGTGCTGATGAAGATCTCCTTGATGTCGTTCCATGTGCGCAGCCCTTCCTTCCGGGAGGGCCAGAGCCATCGATTGGCCGCTGGGGTCGAGGCCGACGGAAGTAGTTTGCCATGACATCCTCCCCGCCTCCGGCCGATCGATTGTGATCTCGTAAATCATGACCCAAGCCTCGGGATCTTGATCGCCGGAGTATTTCGAGAGGGCATTGGTGCCCTTGAAGCCTAGAGGCCATCGGACCCGGGCCGGAGATCCGGGTGGTAGGGCCGGATCGTCGTGATTGTGAGGTTCCCGGTCGGGTTCCCGTGACAAAGATGTTGTACTCCTCACGCCGCCGGATCTCGGCGTCCTCGAGCCCGGCCGGCTAGCGGTGATACGATAGCGCGCGCGCCTCTCGAGCCATGTCGATGGTGCTACGAAGGTCGGGGGACGCCGGTTTCCATCCTGACCGACGCCGAGGTGGTTGACCACCCGCCCCACCGCCGAGAAAGCACCGCGCCCACCCCAGTGTTCGACCGCCGACCTTCTTGGCTCGCATCTCGTCCCGGCCCGCCGGCGCCGGGGTGGCATCGTCGCGGCGTTGGACTGATCGCTCCTCTTGGCATGGAGGATGCCTCTTCTTTGCCTCGGTTGGCATGACTCCTCCGGCGGTGGCGCCGACGGGATGACCTGGCCGTAGGGTGCGTATGAACCCGAGACCGGGTTGAGCTGAGCATGAGTGGCGACGCGTGCCCCGAACCTCATCTATGGTGACGCTTCTCCGTGAGCAGGAGAGTCGCGTACCGCGGGGATGTTCTGCTCTGGTGTCTTGTGAACCGGAATTCCGCCACACCGTTGAATCGAGCTCGCAGATTCCGGGAGAGTCCCCGGCGCAATGGGGACCCCAACCCGACGCCGCCCGCACAGCCCGAGCAGCCCAAGATCCCGTCGCCCACGGGGCGACGCACTCGATCAGCGTTGCGCTCCTCTCGAGTGAGGCGCTGCTTTCGGTCTCCCCTCACAAGGGGTGCCGAGAAGTTGTTGACGAAGACCCTCCGCCCACGTGATCTCCCAGGAGCGGTACCTCGGGTCGAATAGCGGGAGTCATAGCCGAGCTCCAACTCCGTCGGCTCTCGGAGGACGGTGGTGGTGGCTTCGGACGAGACACGGAGGCGGTGCGGCCGCTTGGAGCTCGATGTCCTCCTCCTCCTCCTCCCGGATCGGAGAGAGCTTGGCCATGCGTATGTGGTCGTCGCGATCGCCGACGGGTACCTTCACGGTAAGTTGGTGCGTCCGATGAAGTCGAGGGTCCGGGGCGGCCCTCCGACCAGTCCCCCAGAGCCCAGCGCCCCGGTCGGCGTTGCGCTGGGATGGCAAAAGCGGACAACCCATCCTTCGGGAGTAGCGGTGGCGACTAGACCCCCGCCAAGGGGAGCATAGCCCCCTCGACCGACCGCTTTCTCCTCGGCGGTGTGTCGGGCAGCCCGTGTTGTAGTCGATGTTGTCCCTGTTGGCGTAAAAGCGATGTAGCCGAAGTCAACCAAAGGGGAAGACTCACCCATACCAATCTGAGCCCGCCGGTCGCCGAGTAGATTGTCGACGCCGTGGGACGGCCGTCGCGTGTATGGTACGAACGGGTGGGTGAGCCCTCGACGGAGTCCGAGCGGCCTCGGCCCGAGTTGGAGTCGGTCTTTGAAAGAACTTTCCTAATCAATCATACACATGCCGATGCTAATATACGCACATGAATGAAAATCAAAAAAATTCAATTCAATCTGCCAAAGACAATGTCCAACAAAAAATAGCACATATAAAATCCCTTTTAATTCTAACCCTAACCTGATCCATGGGAAGCCACTTATAGTGGCGTCGTGGAGCGACCAGTTCCTCTTCCTCCTGAATGCATTTGCACAGAAGAATCAAGAAAACAAAAATCCAATATACCATGAACACTAGCACGGTACACTAGAAAACCCTCTCTAACCTCGCTTGTCGGGAAGATGAACCGCGTCGTGTGGCTCGGGCCGAGGCACATCGGGAATCCCTTCTAGCAACTCGGGCGGAATGCGCCACCGGGCGCCATGGCGACGCCGCCATCCTCCCCGGGTCGAAGGCGTTCTTTGGTCCCATCGGCGGCGCCGGGCGCCGATTGCCGGATCGAATGGTGCGGCACTTCAAGGGTCATCGAAAGACCGCCGACCGGTCTAAAAGAGGGGAAGAAGGGGGACGGGAGTCGTGGATGAAGCTCATGGAGCAGCTCATGTCACCGCGCGGATGGATGGAGAGGAAGTGGTGGAGGCGACGAGAAGGAGGTGGGCAGCGCGCAGCAAAGCAGCCAGCCGGAGCCGATGGGACGGAATGGGGAGAGATGTGAAAGACCGAGAAACCCGCACTTAAATCATAAGCTAGATTCACTAAATTGTGGCCCCACCATGATTGGACCCAGATTGAGAGTCAACCCCAAAAGATGGGATGTTATTCCACTTTCTTTGAATTGGCTCAAACTTTTTGGGGGTGTTTTTTTGGAGCCAAAATATGTTGTTGTGTGTATCTGTGTAATTTTCCGACGATGTTTAGCTATTATTGTAATTATTTGTTTAGTTACTCAATAAAAAAAAATGTTAAAATATCAAAATGAAGGTAAAAAATCTAAAACTTGCATGGACACCACCTTTTGGTGTAGCATGTTGACAAAAAAAAATTGAGTTGATTCCGAGAAAGTGGTGATGCACATCCTCAAAAAGCCACACATCACTCACACATGTCCCTAGTGACTAGGTAAGAGATGCCCAGGCTTGTGTGGGCTGTTATTCCACTTTCTCTGAATTGGCTCAAACTTTTTTGGGTGTTTTTGGAGCCAAAATATGTTGTTGTGTGTATCTCTGTAATTTTTGAGCACGATGTTTGTCTATTACTGTAATTATTTGTTTAGTTACTCAATAAAAAATGTTAAAATATCAAAATGAAGGTAAAAATCTAAAAACTTGCATGGACACCACCTTTTGGTGTAGCATGTTGACAAAAAATTTGAGTTGATTCTGAGAAAGTGGTGATGCACATCCTCGAAAAGCCACACATCACTCACACATGTCCCTAGTCACTAGGTAAGAGATGCCTGTGCTTGTGTGCTTGTTGTTATTCCACTTTCTCTCGAATTGGCTCAAACTTTTTGGGGTGTTCTTGAAGCAAAATTATGTTGTTGTGTGTATCTCATTGTAATTTTCGGACCATGTTTGGCTATTATCAGTAATTATTTGTTCGGCTTACTCAATAAAAAATGTTAAAATACCAAAATGAAGGTTAAAAAATCTAAAAACTTGCATGGACACCACCTTTTGGTGTAGCATGTTGACAAAAAATTTGATTTGATTCTCGAGAAAGTGGTGATGCATATCCTCGAAAAGCCACACATCACTCACACATGTCCCTAGTCACTAGGTAAGAGATGCCCAAAGCTTTGTGTGGGCTGTTATTCCACTTTCTCCTAATTGGCTCAAACTTTTTTTGGGGTGTTCTTGGAGCAAAACTCTGTTGTTGTGTGTATCTGTGTAATTTTCGGACGATGTTTGGCTATTACTTGTAATTATTTGTTCTATTTACTCAATAAAAAATGTTAAAATAGCAAAATGAAGGTTAAAAAATCTAAAAACTTGCATGGACACCACCTTTTGGTGTAGCATGGTGACAAAAAAATTGAGTTGATTTTGAGAAAGTGGTGAGGCACATCATCGAAAAGCCACACATCTCTCACACATGTCCCTAGTCACTACGTAAGAGATGCCCGTCTTGTGTGGGCTGTTAATCCACTTTCTCTGAATTGGCTCAAACTTTGTTGGGGTGTTCTTGGAGCAAAATTATGTTGTTGTGTGTATCCGTGTAATTTTCGGACGATGTTTGGCTATTACTGTAATTATTTGTTCTGGTTACTCAATAAAAAAATGTTAAAATACCAAAATGAAGGTTAAAAAATCTAAAAACTTGCATGGACACCACCTTTTTGGTGTAGCATGGTGACAAAAAAATTGAGTTGATTTTGAGAAAGTGGTGAGGCACATCATCGAGGAAAGCCACACATCTCTCACGCATGTCCCTAGTCACTACGTAAGAGATGCCCAGGCTTGTGTGGGCTGTTAATCCACTTTCTCTGAATTGGCTCAAACTTTGTCGGGGTGTTCTTGGAGCAAAATTATGTTGTTGTGTGTATCTGTGTAATTTTCAGATGATGTTTGGCTATTATTGTAATTATTTGTTCGGTTACTCAATATTAAAATACCACTCGAAAATTAGGGATACACGAAAATAAACATCCCTCGTGATTTGGAACGAAAATAAATTAAGTGGCGCCAATTTTTGGCAATTCTTTTTTTTATCAAGCGCCAACTTAACCCTAATTTTTTACTTAAGCGCCAAATTTTTATCAAGCAATCGTATTAACCTTAGCGTTAGCTTGCGCTAAGTTATTACTAAACGCACACGATGCTTTGTGTCTTTGGCTCACTGACGCCTGGGTCCAATGTTGCTGGGGCCCACGATTCAGTGAATGTACTATATTCCTCTCCCTTTACATGCATGAATGAACCGACGGCGGCGTAATCCAAAGGCCCACCGCGCCTTCTTTTCCCCATCTATCCCATCGACTCCCCCGCTACCCAACTCAACTCTTCCACGGCCTCAATCAACCGGCGACATGGTCGGCGCCACCCGCAGGCGCAACTATGCCCTCGACTCCTCCTCTGGTGCCACCGCAGGCCGCCTAAGGCGCCGCACCACTCGGCCCAAAGCCAGGCGGGACAGGGATGGCCGGTTCGTCGCCGGAAATGGGAGGAGGAGGACGCCGACGCCGCACACGGAGGTGCGCTCGTAAGGAAGAGGAGGAAGAACCCGAGGTGCTGATGCCTGTTGGTATTTGTTATGCCCACGTAAATATTGAAGATGAATAATCCGCAAGCACAAGGATACCGTTGTAGCCTTCACCCGGAGGGTTTTAAATATCGTATCCACAGGAAACGTGTGAGGGAGACTAAGATCTAATCTTAACCCGTGTAGCACAAGACCTAAGAAGGTTAAAAGTATAGGGATGATTACTAAGATATCTAATCCTTACTCGTAGTAAACTTGCCTTCTACTGTTCTATCTGGGGACATCACATAGGGAGAAACACCAACAAAAGATGATTCATCGAGAGATAAATCCCACGAGTCCTACAGACGGGATGGGGAATACAAAGGATCAACGACACCCCCTAACTAGTTGGTCATATCCAACTAGCGGGCTATCACAAATCGCGATCTACCACCAATCCGAATATAGGATGCATCTAACGAGATACCCGAGCCTAAGCACCACGCTTACACTACGAATATTACCTTAACCTAATGCCTTAGATTAAAGTACTCAAAAAGAGACCCGCATCGTAAGAACAATATAAACAATGATGCTTACTAAAAGAAGAAGTAGATTACCAGAGTAACTCCAAGTGTAGGTTAACTTCCACCGAGGTACAAGTTGTAGAGGTAGCACCGACAGGCCGGCACCTCCTCAGGTTCCTTCCCTCTCTCTATCTCTCTTATTCTAAAGACTAGATCTAATGAGATCTAATCCCTCTTGAATACTAGCTCATCTAGTTCTAGTTCTAGACCTAGTTCTAGTTCTAGACCTAGGAGGAGACCTCGTGGCCTCGGCCTATTGATAATGAATGATAATGAATTAGGGTTTCACACCAGGGGGGGGGTCTCCTTATATAGCCCTAGGCGATGCATGACAGCCCTTGGATCAAATCGACCTTGAGCAACAAAGTGTAGATCTCTTCTTAATGGCGGTTGTGAACCGACCTTCAAGCGGGGCCGACAGGGGGGGCCTACGGCCGCGGCCGCCGCCGCTACTAGGGGCGGGCCGCCCGGCTCACCGCCGGGGCCCAGCCAGTGGCTCATGCCTTCTGGTGTCTTCTGAATGTTCTTCACGTGGGTTTCAAGTTGGATTGCTTCACGGATACGTCTTTATGTCGTAGGGCTTGCAAACTCTTAGGTGTTTTCTGTTTAATCCCCGAAAATATATAAATCACCAAAACTTGAGGAATTATGTCAAGAAGCCCCTATACTATGTTGATATTCATTTTAAGCCCTTATTTCAGTTTTTAAAAACCTATATATTTTATGCTATAAGAGATGTCAACAAGCTCCCCAAGCTTACCCTTTTGCTAGTCCCTAGCAAAGCCAAACTTAGCAATGGATCGGGAGTTGCCGCAACGCTTTCACGCCTCAAAACACATGCTTTCAAACAAAATTTCTCCTCCTCCTGATTGGAATAAACTGCTTCAACCTTCAACTTACCCATATTACCTTTAACCATGGAGCTTATAGCCTTTTCTTGGGATCTTGGGCAATTGAAAGATAGAACAATCAAGTCAAGCACCATGTCTTAGACTCTTTGTTCAACCATCATTCCGGAGTTTTTGCTACTTTTCAAAATAAAACTCAAAGTTCCTTTAGTATGACCCTTTCAAGTCTCTCATTTGTGGTATTGGTGGATCCTCACTAAGGCAATAACGTTGTTTTGCCTTTCTCTCATAATTTGTGGTATTTTTGGACTAAGGCAGTAGGACACTATGCCTTCTTCTCTCTCACCCTATATCTAAAGCTTATATGTGGAGTTCATAGGTGGGAGAAAACTAAATCTACTTACTAAGCATATATTGTAAGTTCAAGCAATGGATCCAAAGTCACGAGTCATACTGCATGTGCATGTGTATGGTGTAGTGGAATGAATATGATGGTGGGTGTATAAGGTGAATGTAATGAATGTAATGAGGGGAAAGAGCCTGATTCTACTTTAGCTCCTTGAAGAATCATCTCTTGAAACTAGAAAACACTTGAGAGAACCTGGGTTGCATATTCTTTCTTTTTCTTTCTTTCTCTTTTTTTTATGGAGAGGCGGGCATCTAGTACCCATTGTTTTCATAGCGGACACTTGTCCATTTTTTTTTTAACTCTCCTTTATTCTCTTTTTTAGGGAGGTAGGCTCTACTCGCCCGTAGGACACTTGTCCATTTTTCATCTCCCCTTTCTTTTTTTTTTTTTTTTTTTTTTTTGAATACAACCCAAATCTCTTTTGCAATAACTTTTGAGAGATAGAAAAGAGTAATGGAGCTTTATAAGATTGTTAGCTTTGAATTGATGGGTGTAAGGAATTTTTTGGTTTTTCTCTCCTAGAATTGGAGTGGAACATTTTTGGTGGGTATATGATGGATGCGTATGGTGGGTGTGTGTGGTGGATGCTTACTTCTAGGGTAGAAGTAGCATATATGCAAGTGGAATAGAGGGGATGAGGTGGAATGAGGTGGAGTGTGCGTGATTAGCAGAATGACAAGTTTCTAAGGATCGACAAAGATTGACCAAACTCAATGCAAAGTAAGCAACCTATATATATATATATATATATTGAAAAGGGTTTTCCTAGCTAAAGAGCATGTATATCATCTCTCGTCATACAAGAACTTATCATGTGCATTTTATAATTTTAAAAGATAAATCTCCAGAAATCTAGTGTCACTAGGAGTAAGATAAATAGCAGCTCAAACTTTCATATATCATATCCGTCAATCACCTAGACTTTAGAGCAAGCATTTGCTACACACACAGTGTTTTAGGTTCAGAGCAAATCTCAAGTCAAAGTAGTTCTGCATTAAAGGCTCAAGAGAAAGTAAGCTTGAAAGCTAGGTACTTGAAAGGAATTACGACGGAGCAACTATTCATCATTTCCATGCATGAGAATTAGCTTCAGAGTTCGTTTTTATTTTTGCGTAAAAAGTAACCTTTGGTACACTCCTATTTATTTATTCCCATATCTAAAGATCACACTAATATTATATATATATATATAGCCTAAACTTTTTATTTGGTTTTCTATGGTTATACATCTTTTTATTTCTTTTTAATAAAGCAAACATATCTAGCTAATATTAAAACATAGGAAAGAGATACTTATCGGGATAACTGGGGGTGCTCTCCCCCAAGCTAGATTGGAATGTCGGGTTGATGATGTGGAAGTTGAGGTAGACAGCGATGAGGGTGTCATCCTATCATGTCTCTCTCCCTTTGAATCTGCTGAACTCAAATAGACAACAAAGCTAGTGGAACAGATTAGGCGTTAGTAGTTGGCCGCATAGGCTTCATTTGCCTAGAGACGGATCACGATTATTCTAAGCGTAACTTCAGCAGGAAAATATTTTTGGAGTTTTATAAATTTATATGCATGCAAAGAACTATGATGCAAATGCAACTAGATGAATGCATAATTATTTTTATGCCACCACGATGAATATCCTTGTGGGTTGTTACACACCACAAGATTATTCACATGGGGCTTTAGAAATTTTCAATGCAATGCTAATGCAGAAATTTAAATATGCTAAAGGAAAATGATTATGCAATGCAAGGAAGTAAATATGGTATGCATTAAATATGGATAACTACCGATCTTACCTTTCGGCGAGGGTTTAGTGTTTTAAGTCCCCTGAACAAGACTACTTACCTTGTTAATTTCTTAAGTGCATCATCCCGATCTTGGTAGGTGCATCTCCGAGATGGTGATTCTGAAGGTGGTGTCACCCATGTTCTATTGCTGGTCCAAACTTCAAAGTGAAAATTTGATAGTGGGGGTTGGCAACCTCTTGTTTCGTGTGTGCCCGCTCGTGGTTTAGGACATTCACTCATAGAAATTTGGGGGAGTGACAGACTCCTCAACATTTTTGCTTTCGAAGTGTGTCCCGTTTGCAAAGACAAGGTAGAGATCAAGTTCATGGGCCCTGTTGGTGGGAAAACACCAACAGAACCAAAAATTTATTCTTCTTTAAAACCTCGTGCACATTACACAAAATGTATTTGATGTATTATGTATTTTGATTAATCCTAACTAGGGTGGCAAGATCAAAAGATGAAACATAAATGTTGTAATATTTTTGCTTATATGATTGGGACTATGAGAAGAGAGTGGTGTTAGGAACAACTTAACGAAACATGTTGAGTTAATGAAAATGGAACAAGCAAGGGTGTTACTCTAACATGTTTGGTTCTTTATTTATGAACATGCCGTCATTAAGGGAAAGCTTATTTATTGACAACTTACCTCAAGATGTTACCTTTATTGTTGGAGCATCTTTGGCACCTTAACAACTTGTGGTGGTCTTTTCCTTTTTGCTAGAAGCTTTCCTTATTTGGCCTATTATGTAGCTTCTTCCTAACTTGTCTTCTTTTTATTCCATAAAGTTCCTTTGTCCATGCGTAGCGTCTTCCTTGTGAAATATTTGTTGTATCTTGCTTCTTCTCACTGTGAGTCCATCTCAGGACCTCCCCCAAGCTTATTTGAGAGTTTCTTCTTTTCTACAGTGGTTAGTCCAACAAAATATACCAAGATCTACTACAATATACTATCGGTTCAAAAATCAACCAAGACACCACGTCTAATTTGATTTAGGAAGGAGTTTTAACCTAAGCACCACGCTTAATTTAAAAAATTTTAGAAGTAAAATCAAGCACACCTTTGGTTCAAAAATCAAACTAGACACCTTGTCTAACTTAATTTAGGAACACAACATAAACTAAGCACCATGCCTAATTTAAAAAGGTGTTTGAAAAGTACATCAAAAACCAAATCATATAACATAGTAGATTATGGTAACATGAAAACATTAAAGAGATTTATTCAAACAGAGATGAAGAATATGATTCTTTTTTTAGCATGTCGTTATGGTAGAGACAACCAAGTAGTGTAGCAACATGATAAGGAATATTTCTATGCATGTTAATTAATGTTGCACAATGATTGGTTGGACATACCTTACATTGTCATCCTTCGTTCTCCTTGCTCTAGACCTGAAATGGTTAGCGACAAAAATACCCGAAGGAATATTTCCTCATTTATATCTCTATGCTCATTTCACAAGGGTTTTATAGCAATAAGGTAAACACTCATGTTATTTCTTAAGAAATGCTTGTTTTAGGACAAAGAAGCTCATCCTTGGGAAACCATTGATTTATGATTCATGACGACAAAGTGGTTTCCCTTCTAAAATCAACTGCCTCGGGATCCGGAATATTTATGATAGATGAACACATCCACAACCACCCTTTCAAAATCTAAAGGAGGAGAGAGAATACGGGGATCGAAGAAGTTGAGCGTGATAAAGATAGAGAGAATAGATGGTTTAGGAAGTTCATCATATGAACATGGACTAGATGAAGTGTCTATGAAGCAGCTCTCATGCTCATTGATGTCATCTTCCTCAAGGTTAATATATCATGGTTATCTAAGGGATTCCTTGGGTTGGTGTCTCTCAGGCTGATTTCATCTAAAATTTTGTCCATCAACTCGATGGCTGTGACACATATGTTATTAACACTTTCAAGCCATTGTTGTTGGTCTTCTTGGTGGTCTTGATGATTCCTAGACATGGGTTGTTTTCGGTGAATATCTAGGATCATCATGAGTCTCAAAGAAGTAGGGATATGTGGATTCATCATCGGGTCAAGGATGGGTTTAGAGATAGGTTCGAATAGGTCATCTTGTTTAGGCATAGAAGGGGAGAAGATAAGGTGGTCTTACGGATAGCTTTGCTCTCCTTCTATGACATGATCAGACATGCCATCCTTGGGTTTCTCCCAATGTCTTTTAAAAGAATAAGCATGTTCAACAAGAGTCATCTCCTTAAAAGAATCTGAATTATAGTCACTTGGAGATCTCTTGTATGGACTTCTCCCATAATCTCTAAGGGTTGGTTCAAAAAGGATCTTTCAAAAGTGGAATTTCTTCTTCCTTTGGGGGATTTTGGGATGTTGATGGTTCAGGGGTGGATAGCTAAATTTTGGGATTGGAAGTGTTGTGAATTAGCTATCGTAATTTCCTCTTCTTCCTTTTTCTCGGGGAAAAGTACTAGGGGAGGTGGAGTATCCACTAAATCTGTCCATGAGAAGTCTTGCTTCTCTAGCGGGCAGATGGAGGAATGCGCCTCCCGAAGCTGCATTAAGGTCATCTGCATCTTCCTTATTAAGACCTAAATAAAAATGTTGAAGAAAGACTGGGTCTGGAATAGCAAGGTTTGGGCATGTAGTGGTAAGGACATTAAAACATTCCCATGATGCAGACAAGAGACTCTTCTTTGTGTTGTTTAAAAGTTAGAATTTCTACTCGAAGGTGGGCCACTCGATAGGTGGGAAAAGAATTTTAGATAAAAATTGGTGTACAATGTTCCCCAATCTCCATTCACTTTCTCTACATTCGGGTAATACCACTTTTTTAGCTTTTCCCCGTCAAAGAGTACGGAAAGAACTTCCAAAAAGGTATTATCGGATATGCCTTTTATTCGAAGACAATCCATAATTAGCTCAAACTCTTGTAGGTGTGAATATGGGTTGGCCTCGCCCTCTCCTGAGAAGGCTAGTTTCTGAACCAAGTTTATAAAGTCAAGGGGTAGCTCATAGGACGATGTTAAGATAGGTTCTGAAGATTGTGGCGTCCTAAAGCTTTCGCTTGTACGTTGATGATATTTATAGATAGGCGTGGAATCCATAATGAAAAAGAAAACAAATGAATAAAAGGGATAAAAGAATATGATACAAGGATAAGGTAGATTCAAAGTCAACTCAGCAACCGTTTCCCGAAACCTTGGCCCGAAAAAGCTTGTTGGTATTTGTTATGCCCACAGAAATATTGAAGATGAATAATCATAAGCGCACGGATACTTTTTGAAGCCTTCACCCGGAGGGTTTTAAATATCGTATCCACAGGGAAACGTGTGAGGGAGACTAAGATCTAATCTTAACCCAGAGTAGCACAAGACCTAAGAAGGTTAAAAGTATAGAGATGATTACTAAGATATCTAATCCTTACTCGTAGTAAACTTGCCTTCTACTGTTCTATCTGGGGACATCACATAGGGAGAAACACCAACAAAAGATGATTCATCTAGAGATAAATCCCACGAGTCCTACAGACGGGATGGGGAATACAAAGGATCAACGACACCCTAACTAGTTGGTCATATCCAACTAGCGGGCTATCACAGTCGCGATCTACCACCAATCCGGAATATAGGATGAATCTAACGAGATACCCGAGCCTAAGCACCACGCTTACACTACGAATATTACCTTAACCTAATGCCTTAGATTAAAGTACTCAAAAGAGACCCGCAGATCAGAAGAACAATATAAACAATGATGCTTACTAAAAGAAGAAGTAGATTACGGAGTAACTCCAAGTGTAGGTTAACTTCCACCGAGGTACAAGTTGTAGAGGTAGCAAACCAGTAGGCACCTCCTCAGGTTCCTTCCCTCTCTCTATCTCTCTTATTCTAAAGACTAGATCTAATGAGATCTAATCCCTCTTGAATACTAGCTCATCTAGTTCTAGTTCTAGACCTAGTTCTAGTTCTAGACCTAGGAGGAGACTTCGAGGGCCTCGACCTATTAATAATGAATGATAATGAATTAGGGTTTCACCTATGGACAGGGGGTCTCCTTATATAGCCCTAGGCGTGCAGCCACCCTTGGATCAAACCGACCTTGAGCAACGGTGTAGATCTCTTCTTAATGGCGGTTGTGAACCAGGCCTTCCAGCCGAGAGAGGTCGACGGGGGGCCCACGACCGCGGCCGCCTACTAGGGGCGGCCCTGGCTCACTGCCAGGTGGGCCCCAGTTCGTGGCTCATGCCTTCTGGTGTCTTCTAGAATGTTCTTACGTGGGTTTCAAGTTGGATTGCTTCACGGATACGTCTTTATGTCGTAGGGCTTGCAAACTCTTGGGCGTTTTCTGTTTAATCCACGAAAATATATAAATCACCAAAACTTGAGGAATTATGTCAAAAGCCCCTATACTATGTTGATATTCATTTTAAGCCCTTATTTCAGTTTTAAAACCTATATATTTTATGCTATAAG
The DNA here is from genome assembly GCA_015847255.1 of Hyparrhenia diplandra. Taxonomy (NCBI): domain Eukaryota; kingdom Viridiplantae; phylum Streptophyta; class Magnoliopsida; order Poales; family Poaceae; genus Hyparrhenia; species Hyparrhenia diplandra. The sequence goes on along the minus strand of JADLZK010003178.1, from coordinate 547 downwards.
AGATGTCAACAATACCCTGAAGTGCCTCCCCGGCTTAAACTTCACAACACCGCCACGCCGCACCCTCGTCCCGGAGGTTCCCCGTCCAAAGAGGTTAGGGTTGGGGTTTTTTAATTTGATTTTCATGTCGCGGATATTAGTATGCTAGTGTTTCAAGTGTGGTAGCACTCTCATTGTAGTTTGGATTTGAGACTACGCTATTTGGATTATGAGAAATTAACTTTGCTATTTGGATTATGAGAAATGATATGGGAGCTTAGCTTGATGTTAGCTATATATGCATGAATGCTTGCCACTAGTAGACATATATGGATATGGAGTAGCTCTCTAATATGGTTGGTGCTTTTTGCTAACCTGAATGGTTGTATTTACATCCGTTGTGATCCGGACATGATATGTAACTAGTCCGATATGCATATGCTTGGTATGGATATGTTAGCCTTTTCTGAAATTCTGTCAAAACTAGTGTCGATTATTGTTTTTTTTTGTTGTCCAAGTACTGCTGAAATGTTGTGAAAACAGGGGTAAACATGTCTTCAATTAAAAA
>JADLZK010003177.1:0-54913 GCA_015847255.1 Hyparrhenia diplandra | reverse complement strand
GACCGCAATCAAAGATCTCTTGTGTCATGGTCCTCAAAAGAAGCAAACAAGTGTGACACTCTCACCGCTAAGCTGAATATGTTAGTGCGGGAGTTGTTGCTGCAACTACTTTGGATGAGGTCCACATTGAAGGATTATGGTTTTGACTTCAACAAAGTACCCTTTGTATTGTGACAATGAGAGTGCTTACAAGATGACTCCAAAATCCGTGCAACATACAAGAACCAAGCACATTGATATAAGGCACCATTTCATTAGAGAGCATCAACAACAAGAAGATATTGCAATCCATCCATCTGGTACAGAGGATCAACTTGCCGATATATTTTGACTTTCAAGCCACTTAATGAGAAGAGATTTTGCAAGCTTAGAAATGAATTGAACATTCTTGACTTCTCCAATATGAGTTGAATGCACCCCACATATGTGACATGCCTCTCCACCGAGCCAAAGCAAAGGTGAAATTGTTTTGACTATGTCATCATGATATCTAAGGACTTGTTAGGATCGTATAGACATACAACTTGTTCCTTTAGGGCTGCATTCATGGAAAAGCAATGAATTTCAATGTATGTATGCCATCACTATTGTTTTTATATGCTTGATTGATCTAGTGATGACATATGACATTTGCTTTGTGGGGCTTGCAATCTCAAGTGTTGAATTTGATATATTGTCAAATATGTGATTCAACATAGACATGATAACCCTTGTCATGAGGTGTGAAGAAGCTTGTCTTTGGTTCAAACTCGAATTACATGTATGGCAAGCTATCCAAATTTGGCCAAATTTAAAAACTAATCTTTCCAAATATCAAAAGAACCGATCAATCCATTTTATGTCAATTGTTGACAAAGGGGGAGAGATTAGTGCATAAAGATTAGAAGGGGATCAAAATTTTTGAAAGCACACAAGTAGAGAGCTTAAGCCTATAAGCCTTTTTGTTGCATTTGTTTAGTGTACTAACATATGACTTGCTCTTGCACATATATTTAAATTTCATATATACATGCTTGTGTGATGTATGCTAGTGGTACTTTGATTGATGATTGATCAATTAGCATGCTTAAGTGGTAACTAGATGTTTTGATTTCGCCTAAATTTAAGTACCTATGCTTATAATATGATCTCAATCGGGGTACTTTTGAGTTTTTGATGCAAATATCTAGTTATCCATGATGCTTGTATGGTGAGAAAGGCACAACCTCGATTGGTATCACGCTCAAAGGTCCACATTTCTTTCACCTTAGCATCATTTTTGGTAACATGGCTCACTCCCTACTTTCAATATTCATACATGTATGCAAAGCCTATACCAAACTCTAGGCATACATGTAGAGGGGAGCTCATGCTACCAAAACCGAACTTATGATGATTGTCCAATCCAATGATTGTAAGCAAAAATACTTGGACAACCATGATAGGTTCAAAACCCTTAATCATAAAATCTTTATGCGGGTTGTCACCAATACCAAAAAGGGGAGATTGAAGATCTCTAGATTGGTTTTAGCTAATTAGTGACATCCTTAGACTAATCTCTCATGCTAAGTGTTTGTTTTAGTTGAGATTGGTCAAGCCAAGGTTGGTGCATGGTGGTCATGGTGGATGGATCGAGATGGTCAAATTGATGATCAAGCGCGCGACTTGGCGAAGTTTCGAGATCAAAATGGGCTCAAAGGCAAAGGTATCATAGGGCCATTTTGATTTTACACTCAAGACACCATAGAGGGTGTGAGTGATTATCACGATCGATATAGCAGTACTATAAAGAGGGGAAAACTATCGTACATATCTGTCCTCATGTGGCTCTAGGTTCAAAATCATTTGCATGCATTCTAACCTAGAGAGCTAACTCCGTACTTGATGGAAAAATGTTTTCAAAATGCTAACACATGGTGTCGGGGTGTTCTTCTGACGCGCTCGGCAACAAGAATCACGATGGCCGAAGTCGCGCTTTTGGGAGCAAAGGCGACGCACACAACGACGCCAAATCGCGAGCTCGATGGTGACCGGACTCACCGACGGAGCATCGAGATTCCGACCCACGCTAGACCGGTGTGAGTCGCCAGAGAGCATGTGAGTTTCGCCGAGGAGCGAGACGGACGCATCAAAGCGGACGCGCTGAATGGACGCCGACCGATCGCCAGGGCCTCTTTCACCCTCGTGTCGATCGGTCTCGGTTTGCTAGACCTGACTCACGGTGAGTCCAGATTTGAGCGCCCCGTCAGCTGTTTTCAGCGGCTGGTTTCGCCCTAAACGGTGGGATTTCATGATGGGGCTATATATACACGTTTGGTCGCTATGTGAGGCCTTTTGCTCATTTGAAATCATTCCTACACCTCTAGAGCGGAGCACACTCCTCTCCTCCTCACTCCCCTTTGCTTGGAGCATCATTCCTAGTGAGTTGAGGTGATTCAAGTGCACTTTGCTTTGATATTTGCATCTAGTGGCACTTGGGGATCGCTGAGAGCCGGTGGTTTTCTTGTTGCTTCTTGGAGAGCACCACTCCCACAGGCTTGGTGTTTGGTGGAGGCATTGGCAAGAGAAGGTGAATGTTCTCTGGCCACCTCCTGGATTTGTGAAAGGATTACGCACTCCTCGCCGGAAGACAAAGTGCAAGTAATACATTGCTCGTGTCTTGGGTGCCCTCATTTGCATTGGGTGCAGTGGCCTAAAGGCACGGGAGTTCGAGTGTGGGGGCGACGGAGAGGACCGGTTGGGAGTTCGAGTGAGGGGTGATGGTTAGGGTAAAGGGGAGAGTTTTGCTTTTATACATCCCACGCCGATATGGGCTGATATGGGCTTAATGGGCTGGTTGTTTGGGCTTCATTTACGATGACGGTTTTTATAAAAACCGCCCGCGGTTAATTGATTTACCGTGGCGGTTATTAAAAAACCGTCGCGGTTAATAAAAAAAAACCGCCACGGTTAATAGAGACATTAACCGTGGCGGTTTTCTAAATGCCCGCCACGGAAAATCTTTTCCAAGTGCCTCGTAAAATCAATTATGTAGTAGTGTTTTGAAATGATTTTGAAAATACTTTTCAATTCGAATGATTTGTTTGCCCCGCTAAATCCGGCAAAGTGGCGCGAAATCGGCAGCCGGGACACCGGATCGAGTTATCTGCGTTGGAGTCGTGCTATAGTCGCCACTTTCGCCCGAGGCGCGCTTAGCGAGGACCTAGGCGTTGACAATGAGGGAAGCCAAGCCGCACCACAAATGAGCACTTCGGGCGGTGATGCCGAGGAACTCAAGCCTCTGCATCAGCACATGGAAGAGGGCCTAAGCATGTCGATATGCTTCCAGGAGAGCCAGATCTGGTCGAGGCAGAGTCGGATTTGCCGCCACCACTAGTAACAAAATCTTTTTGCGAGGTGGGCATTTTTGGTTTTACGTGGCGGGCACTGTAGCCCGTCACGCTGATAAGGTCACGGTTAATCATGGCTTTACCGTGGCAAGCTACAGTGCCCGCCACAGAAAATCGAATTTACCGTGACGGGTGGATTAGAATGCTCGCCACAGAAAATCGAATTTACCGTGACGGGTGGATTAGAATGCCCGCCACAGTAAATGTTTTTAAAAATATAAAAAAACAAAAAAAAATTCTGGACAGGCCCGCCGAGCCCATCCATGGACCCGCCGAGCCCATCTACAGCAGCCGCCGCATCACCGGAGGGAGCCGGATCCGCCACGGTGGGGCCCGCTTACGCCGGATCCGCCGTGCGGAGCCGCCGCCACCGGATCCACGCAGCGCCTCCAAGGTGGATTCATTGCTCTAGAGATGCACCATAAGCCGGATCCGCTCTCCCAATCTCGCCGCCACCAGATCCATGCGGAGAAGATGCAGAGAAGGCGGTGAGTGGGAGATGTGGGGAGGAGATGGAGATGGAGAGAGGATGACGGAGATGACGAACCTGCCGCCACCGAGCTCACCGTCCGTCACCACCAAGTGCGCCGCCCGCCGCCACCGGGAGCACACCGCCGGCGTCGGTGATGGCTAGCCGCCATGGCCGCCCGAGATCCACCGGCGCAAGGCCACCATGGTCGCCGCCACCGCCCGCGAGAAACCGAGAGGAAGGGGAGCCGTGCTGCCGCCGCGTGGAAGAGGAAGGGGAGCCGAGGAACGGGAGGGAGACGAAGGAGGCGGGGTGTCGTGGACGGGGCAAAGAGAGACGGATGGGAGAGGATGGGGCACCGCGACGGGGAGACGATGGGTTTCAATGTTAGAACATATAGACATATAACTTGTGCCTTAGGAAGCATTCATGGAAAATAAAAGGATTTCAATGTATGTATGCCATCACTATTGCTCTTTATGCTTGTTTGATCTAGTGATGACATATGACATGTTTATGGGCTTGCAATCTCAAGTGTTGAATTTGGCTATCTTTTCACTCATACGCTTCAACATAGGCAAGATAACCCTTGTCATGAGGTGTGAAGAAGCTTGTCTTTGGTTCAAACCGAAATATATGTTTGACAAGTGATCCAAATTTGACCAAATTTGAGCACTATTCTCTCTTCCATAACACAACATGGTCATACCTTTTGTGGAAATTGTCGACAAAGGGGGAGAGATTAGTGCATGAAAGGTTTTTGGAAAATTAAAAATTTCACATGTTTTTGAAAATCTTTCATGAAGGTCATGAATTTACAAGTGGTTCACACAAGTAGGGGGAGCAAGCTCAAAGACAATTTGTTGCATTTGATTGTGCACTAACATATGACTTGCTCATTGCACATGTATTTTAAATTCAATATACATGCTTGTGTGGTGTATGCTAGTTTTCACAAGATGCTTTTCAAGTGATTGATAACTAGCATGCATAGGAGCTAGCTAGATTCTCTAAAATTCCGCTCTTAATTCAAGTACCTTGCTTTTAATGTGATCTCACATGGTACTTTGAGTTTTGATGAAAATCTAGTTACCTTGATGCTTGTACGGTGAAAATGGCGCAACTCCGATTGGTATCACGCTTCAAAGGTCCATTTCTTTCACCTAAGCATCATTTTGGTAACATAGCTCACCCTCAATTTCAATATTCATACATGTATGCAATGCTTCGTTCCAAACTCGTGGCATACATGTAGGGGGAGCTCATGCTACCAAAACCGAACTATGATGATTGTCCAATCCTATGTTTGTAAGCAAAATGCTTGGACAACCGTTGTATGTTCAAAAACATTAATCATAAAACCTTTATGCGGGTTGTCACCAATTACCAAAAAGGGGGAGATTGAAGATCTCTTGTTTGGTTTTGGCTAATTAGTGACACCTAAGGACTAATCTCTCGATGCTAAGTGTTTAACTAGATTGGAGATTGGTCGTGCCGGAGTTGGTGTGTGGTGATCATGGAGGATGGATCAAGGTGATCCAAAAGTTGATCAAGCATGCAACTCGGTGGAGTTTCGGAGATCAATTGTCCCCAAGGCAAAGGTATAACCATAGGGCTTTTGATTTCACACCCAAGACACCATAGAGGGTGTGGGTGGTTATAGGATCCATAAGCCGTACTATAAAGAGGGGAAACTTATCGTACATATCGGTCCTCATGTGCCTTTAGGTTCAAAATTCATATGCATGCATTCTAACCTAAAGAGCTAACTCCGCGCTTGTCGAAAATGTTTCGAAAATGCTAACACATGGTGTCGAGGTGTTCTTCGACGTGTCGGCAACAAGAAACAAGTGACGGAAGTCGGTTTGGAGCAAAGGCGAAGAAACGACGACGAAACAACAGATTTTCGCAGCTCAGGCGTGACCGGACGCGGTGACCGGAAGCTGGAGGAAAGTGACCGGACGCACCGGTGTGCGGGTCCGGTCAAAATTCCAGAGAGCATGTTTTGGAGCTTTCGGCCGAGGGCCGACCGGACGCACCGACCGGATGTTTCCGGTGCTGACCGGAAGCACCGAATGGACGCGCGATCGGACGCTCCAAGGGCAGGGGTCCAGGCACTGTTTGGGTCGTGTCGGTTGTGACCGGACCCACCGACCGGACTCACTGGTGAGTCCGGGTCGGGCGTCCGGCCAGCTGCGAAAACCGTGGGTTTCCCCAACGGCCACATTTCGTGGTGTGGGGTATTTATACCCCTTGCGCTCGCCCGGCTGCCCGCCGGACTCGCGCCCCTTGCCCCTTGCGCCGTCGGGCGAGAGGAAGAGGGAGAGGGCCGCCCGTCCGGCGAGAGGAAGAGGAGAGGGGCCAGAGCGGGAGGCGGCGCCACCTCCGCCCGAGCGGGAGAGGGAGGGGAGGGAGGTGTCGATGTCGGGCTGGGAGTTCGAGTGTGGGGGCGACGGAGAGGACCGGGCTGGGAGTTCGAGTGAGGGGTGATGGTTAGGGTAAAGGGGAGAGTTTTGCTTTTATACATCCCACGCTGATATGGGCTGATATGGGCTTAATGGGCTGGTTGTTTGGGCTTCATTTACAGTGACGGTTTTTTTATAAAAACCGCCACGGTTAATTGATTTACCGTGGCGGTTATTAAAACCGTCGCGGTTAATAAAAAATAACCGCCACGGTTAATAGAGACATTAACCGTGGCGGTTTTCTAAATGCCCGCCACGGAAAATCTTTTCCAAGTGCCTCGTAAAATCAATTATGTAGTAGTGTTTTGAAATGATTTTGAAAATACTTTTCAATTCGAATGATTTGTTTGCCCCGCTAAATCCGGCAAAGTGGCGCGAAATCGGCAGCAGGACACCGGGATCGAGTTATCTCTGTTCGTCGTGCTATAGTCGCCACTCGCCGCGAGAGGCGGCTTAGCGAGGACCTAGGCGTTGACAATGAGGAAGCCAAGCCGCACCACAGCGAGCACTTCGGCGGTGATGCTGAGGAACTCAAGCCTCTGCATCAGCACATGGAAGAGGGCCTAAGCATGTCGATATGCTTCGGTGAGAGCCGATCCGGTCGAGGCAGAAGTCGGATTTGCCGCCACCACTAGTAACAAAATCTTTTTGCGAGGTGGGCATTTTGGTTTTATGTGGCGGGCCGCGTGAGTCCGCCACGCCGATAAAGGTCACGGTTAATCATGGCTTTACCGTGGCAAAGCTACGATGCCGCCCACGTAAAATCGAATTTACCGTGACGGGTGGATTAGAATGCTCGCCCGCAAAATCGAATTTACCGTGGCGGGTGGATTAGAATGCCCGCCACAATAAATGTTTTTAAAATATAAAAAAAAAAAAATTCTGGACAGGCCCGCCGAGCCCATCCATGGACCCGCCGAGCCCATCTACAAAGCTGGCGCCGCACCACCGGGAGGAGCCGGATCCGCCACGGTGGGGCCCGCTAGCGCCGGATCCGCCGTCGTCGCGGGCCCGCCACCGGATCCACGCGCCTCCACGCGTGGATCTGTGCTCTAGAGATGCACCATAGCCGGATCCGCTCTCCCCAATCTCGCCGCCACGGATCCATGCCGGAGAAGATCCGTAGAGAAGGCGAACGAGTGGGAGATGTGGGAGGAGATGGAGATGGAGAGAGATGACGGAGATGACGAACCTCGCCGCCACCGAGCTCACCGTCCGTCACCACCAAGTGCGCCGCCCGCTGCCACCGGGAGCACACCGCTCGGCGTCGGTGATGGCTAGCCGCCATGGCCGCCTTCGAGATCCACCGGCGCAAGGCCACCATGGTCAGCCGCCACCGCCGCGAGAAACCGAGAGGAAGGGGAGCCGTGCTGCCGTCGCGTGGAAGAGGAAGGGGAGCCGGAGAACGGGAGGGAGACGAAGGAGGCGGGGTGTCGTGGCGGGACAGGAGACGGATGGGAGAGGATGGGGCACCGCGACGGGAGATTTATGGGTTTCGCGACGGGGAGACAATGGATTTCTCGCGACCGAGAGGCTGGAAGGGTTTTTTTTTTTTTTTTGAGCGATTGAAAACTACTGTTGCTGCTGGCTTCTTAGGGTTTCATCTTCCTTTTATACTAGTTGTGCGGTAGTGGGCGGTTGGACTCTAAATCGGGCCTGTATTTTTAGGTGGCGGGCTCTTAACATCGCCCGCCCACGGTAAATCTATTTTCCATGGCGGACATGTTAGGATGCCCGCTACGAAAAATATATATTAACCGTAGCGGGCATTTTTAACGTGCCCGCCACGGAAAATCGATTTTCCATGGCGGGCAACAAATGCCCGCCACGCAAAATAAAACTGCATGTGGCGGCCGCATTAACTGTGACGGGCAAAAGAAGTGCCCACCACGGTTAATATTTTGGGGTGTCACGCAAAATAATTTCGTTACTGGTGCGCATGCCAACGAGAGCCCTCATTTCGGTCATAGAAGTTGCGACGCAGCCCGATGGAGTAGCTTGCAACTACGCGAGAGCCTCACCGCTCCTACATGGGCTTCCCAGCGGTACCGGCAGCAGCAAGGGAAAGGAAGGGAGTGATGATGGATGGCGGCGGCAGCTAGGGTTGGTACTGCCCGAGCCGTGTGGGGGTGATGCGATCATGCGAGCGTCTATGTCCCCGTAATGTAAGCCAAGGTGCTACGGTTTTCTAGAGCAGGAGTAGATTTCTTAGGTTATTTTGGTCTTTAAGGGCATGCGACAACTATGTAGTTCTTGAAATAATTTTGTGACTCACAGGCAATTTGTAAGACACATACATAAATGAACCCAAAATCGCTAGCTTTATTGAATCAAGCGATCACACTAGACCGGGTGCTGCTATTGATGCATCCTCTTGTTGTCCCTTGTCCAACTGTCGATGATTCTTCTCTTCTTGTCCATCTTGCGCAGCGCCGATCATATTATTACAGAACTCCACAATCCGAATCTCCCTGGTTTTACCCCATAACACACAATAAAGGCCACAAACCAACAGGATTCCACCCACAATGCTGTCAATGAGAGAAGCGAAAGAAGATTCACCGTTCAGTAAAATTCATCATAGAAGTCACCGAGAAAGAAGGAGGAACAAAATATGGTCAGGACAAAGCAGAGTGGGTTCCAGACAGCAAGGAAGACAGGTCCTTTCATCTGCAGGCACCAAGCTTGTAGGTAGTATGACACTCCAGTTACCAGAAACCCCTATCAGAGTCATAAGTTTGATCAGTGGATCAAGCAAGAAAAGCAACAAGTTATAGTATATCATGCGTACACTAGCTAATGTTCTTGCCATGAAATTAAACTAGCATTGGGATAGAACTAATTGACGAAGGGAAACGAAGTCATTACAGTGTAAGCAACGGCGAGCAAGCTGACATCAAGCTTAAGTGCCCATTTAGAGAAGTCCCTCTCGGCCACCACTGCGACAACGAACGATTGCACCGTGCTGAACAAACACTGGGAGGTTGTGATGAGGAGCTTGTTAGGGTATTCCTTCAGCAGCCCGGTCTGAAGAACCATCCACAAGGACCATGTCACGTTGGACAGAAACATCAGGAACGTGCCTATTATCCATACTCCACGGCTTGGAGCTTTCAAGCCATGGGCAGCAGCATGGGCGCCGCGGCCAAACGCACGGTGATGGATGACTGGGCTGACTGACGGCCCGGTGTACAAGGCGATGACCAAGGCTCCAGCCATGCAGAGTGCTACGCCGGTGACTTTGGCTATGCCAGAGATGCTCCTTAACTTCACCACCTCCATCCTGCCAAGTCGTCAAAAATCAACACTCATAAGACTGAAATAATGGTCGAGATCACGCTTTGGAAATATATGTAGAAGGCTGGTGGAGAGATGTGTACGCGGTTCATCGAAAATGTTTGCAGCTACTAAACACCTCAGGTCGAAGTACACACTTGAGATGCTCAAGTGAATTACTATTTCGTTTTCTAAAAAAAAAGTGAATTACTATTTGGTAGTGAGTGTTACCTCAGTAGCAATGCCAAGCAGAAGGTGATAACAGGAGTAGAGTTTCCTGTTGCCGATGCCACGGTTGCTGATGTTAGCGTCACACTTGCATTGCACAGATTCATACCTAAAGTGCTCCTGGAAATGACAAACCGATGTAGCGCTGAGATGTAACTTCCCGGTGTGCCCATGCATCACCGAAGCATAAAAACACGCCGCCTTATTTATTGAATTTGGGAAAATAGCCATATGTAGCACTGAAAGAACATAGTTATTATTGGGAAACATCACTAAAAAGACCTCGATCCATCACGTTAGTAGATAACACCGTGACATAAAAAACAGTCACCATGGTTCAATTCTTCAAGACAGTTCAGTCAAAAACTACGTGCGGCACACACATGTCCATGATTATGATAGAATTTCCCCTAAGCACGCAACGGAAGTTGTGCGAATGACAACATTTGTCAATTGCTTTCCTTTAATCACTAGCATGTGAAAAAAAAAAAAATCTTTCATAAACATGTTTAATCTTTTACTCAAATGCCTTAACTACGTACAGATGTATTTAAGGCAAGTATACATGCAAATCAATTAATCGCTCTCCTTGTTTAACAACAGAATCAAATAATGAATCAAAGAAGAAGATGTAAATCAATATGCTTACCCGATTAGGGCAAGGAAAAACAACTTCAGGATCAACCCAAACGACATGGATCGCACATTTTTCCTGGATCGTGAGTAAACAATTAGTGGTAATAAGCACACTAATTAAGATATATATATGTAAGAAGCTGAAGCTTGCTAGTTTTTAGTTTCCACAACACATACCTTTCAAGAAGAAGCGCGATGGGCAGGAGGAGAAGCGATGCAGCAGCCTGGCGGTAGAAGACGAAGACGAAGCTGTTCATTCCCTGGCTGAAGGCAGCCTTTGAGATCACGTACATGCCGGTGTAGATTGATACTATAATACTAGCCAGCATGTATGGTTTCTTTGCGTCCATCTCCGTGTGATCTTCTTCAATTTCTTAATTGTTAGAACCGAGAATGAGCAGTTTATGTAGCTAGATCCTAGCTATAGAATCGAGCAGCCTTTGTTACGTTTGGATGCATGTCGCCTCTAACGTGTATATCTATATCTATATATCTTATATTTTCAATCCCGGATAGCAATATATCTTGCCGCGCAGTGTCCACGTCAGCATCAACTGACATATACAAAATGTCTCGTTATGCCAAGTGTCTACATATCAACATCCACTAGCACATGACATTATGTCATTATTAAAGTTATACTCATCGTATTAGCAAACAATATCACTTACTAAGATATATTTAGTTATCTATATTAAAATACTAAAAAATATCCATTAACATATATTATGATATTTATTTGTTCCAATAAGTAAATATGTAGTATAATTTATTGAATTGTATTTTTCTTAGGATCAATGGAGTATATATTTTAATTAGACAATATAAATATTGATATAAAGATATCACACTACCAAAATGGTTGTTTTTAAGTAGTAATAAAACACTAGCACCAGTCATATTACATGTAAATCCTCGTTAGGAGGCATTTGGTAGGAAAAGTTTGTTCCAAATATTGAATACAAAAACACTAGAAGAGCCCAATGTCACTAGGAGAATTTTTAAATTCAGATTGTGCCAGCCGTCTGGCCATAATCTCTATAAAGAATGTCTGCAGCACGATTACATGCTTCCTTGTAACCTTCCACCATTAAGGAAAGCTAAGGAAAGTTATCGGATTAACAACAAAAATCTCATATATAATATATATAATTTTGTATAGTGGAATCCGAGTCATTAAAGAAGCAACATGCGTTTTATTTTGGCATTTTGGTGGGTTACATCGTGCCAGTGCTAGATCTTGACGATCTGCTGTGTGTGTCACACCTACTTTGCTTTGTGTTGTGTCACACCCCAGGCCATGGGGCCCAGAGGGGGCCCAGCCTGTGGGGCCCACGGCCGGCAGGGGGGCCCCCCCTGGCGCGCGCTGCCTCCCACCGCCGCCGCCCCCTACCGCTGATTTTTCAGAAATTAAAGAAGGAGTTCAGTTAGGATAATTTAGGACTTTTTGGTGTGAAGCGAGGAAGTCTCCTATTAGGATAAGAATAAGGATTTGCTTGTACAAGGTATTCCAATCTTATAAGGAAACCTTTAGAGATTGCTTGAGATACAAGTCTCATAAGAGCGCTATATAAGTAAGGGGTGTGTAATCTCTTAGGGACAAGTAATAAAGAAAATATTTCCCTGCTCCCAGCCCCGCCCGCCTCCCCCTCCTCCCCGCCCCCTCGCCCCCTCCCCTCGCACGCCGCACCAAAGATCGCCGCCCCCCCAACCGCCACCATATAGGGCGGGGGCCGGTAGTGTCACCGCCGCCCCACCCTTCACGGCTATGACAACTGGTATCTGGAGGCCACTTCGATCCACCCACCACCATGGACGCCGATTCGAAAAAGCTTCTGCAAGATCTGTCCAAGTAGTTCACCACGATCACCAAGCTGTAAGGTCCTAGATGGCTAGAGGGGGGTGAATAGCCTATAAAAATTTCTACAAACTCAACTAAACAAACCGGTTAGTATAACAAATGGCGATCAAGCAGTTTGCACTAGCTCTAGTGGTCTTGCAAGCCTTCTAGTGACAAGACTAAATATGCTATGATCTTTAAATCACACAAAGTCTATGTCACTACTCTATCTAGTGAGCAATCCTAATATGGTCCTTATGCTAGCAAGAACAACCTACACAAGCAAGTGCTAGCTCTCTACTCAAGGTAAACTAGGGAAGTAAATACAAGAGTAAGAGTGATATACCAACTCGTAGAGGCAATGTATCAATCACCGGGAAGACGATGGACAACCAATCAACACAAGATGATGAGCCAATCACCAAGACAATGAACACGTCGATGTGTTGACCCGGAGTTCACTTGTACACCGACAAGTTAGTCTCCTAAGTGCCGACTAACACAAGGATGGTGTTTGAGCTAGGGCGGTGCACTTGCTAGCCTCAACACACCACTCACAAGTGAGGTACCCAAGACACGAGCAATGTATTCCTTGCACTTTGTCTTCCCGACGAGGAGTGTGTGATCCTCTCACAAATTTGCCCGGAGGTGGCCAAGAACAATCTCCTTTTCTTGCCAACAACTCCACCAAATCACCAAGCCGGCTAGGAGCGGTGTCTCCAAGAGAAACGGAAAACCAACCGCTCATAACGATCCCCAAGTGCCTCTAGATGCAAGAACTCGATGCAAATGCACTTGGATCAACTCTTCTCTCAAGAATGAAGCTCACAATCAAGAATGAGAGAGAGGGAGTGTTGTTGCTCAGCTCTAGCGTGTTAGGAATGATTCAAATGACCAAGAGAGAGAGCAATCGCCGGCCAAAGAGGTATAAATAGGCCACACCACCAAAATGTGGCCGTTGGGGAGAAAGCCACGCTTTTACGCGGCCGACCGGACAAGATCGACCGGACTCACCAGTGAGTCTGGTCGGTGGGTCCGGTCACAACCGACACGACCCAACTGACCCGCTGGCCCCCCTGCTGAACACGTCCGGTCGCGCGTCCGTTCGATGCTTCCGGTCAGCACCGGAAGCGTCCGGTCGGCTTTGGCCGGGACCCCAAAAAACATGCTCTCTGCCGGACGCGTTTACCACCGAGTCCGGTCACTTTTTCCTGCTTCCGGTCAGTTAGTCCGGTCACTGTCTGAGCTGCGAAAATCCGTCGTTGTGTTGTCGTTCCTTCGCCTTTGCTCCAAACCGACTTCCGTCACTTGTTTCTTATTGCCGACACGTCGAAGAACACCCCGACACCATGTGTTAGCATTTTCGAAACCATTTCCGACAAGGACGGAGTTAGCACTTTAGGTTAGAATGCATGCATATGAATTTTCAACCTAAAGGCACTGGAGGACCGATATGTACGATAAGTTTCCCCTCTTTATAGTACGGCTTATCGATCCTATAATCACTCACACCCTCTATGGTGTCTTGAGTGTAAAATCAAAAGCCCTATGGTTATACCTTTGCCTTGGGGTCAATTGATCTCCGAAACTCCACCGAGTTGCATGCTTGATCATCTTTTGGATCACCTCGATCCATCCTCCATGATCACCATGCACCAACTCCGACAAGACCAATCTCCAATCTAGTCCAACACTTAGCATCGAGAGATTAGTCCTTAGGTGTCACTAATGATCCAAAACCAAACTAGAGATCTTCACAAGCGCCTGGACATGCTCACCGATCAAGTCTCCATCCTCTTCGGTACCGATCCGGTGGAGGAACGCAAGCTCAAGATGATGATCGATCTGGAGAAGGACATGAAGTCATGCATGGAGCACACTGCACGAGCCTTCCTCAAGGCGTACAAGGAGGACGCCAAGACAGCCATGGAACCACGTATAGCGGTGAAAGCCGGAGACCCGGGCGGGCGCCATCTTTGGGGCCGCCCCGACCAGAGCGGCACCCCCTAAGGTACACGCGCCCTCTCGGGTGCCCCTCCAGATCACTTCCCCCGGATTAGCCCCCGTGCGCAAGCTGTCCTTCCTACCATACGACGGCAAGGAGGATCCCCTACCCTGGATCAACCACTGCGAGCAATTCTTCAAAGGTACGCCAGCCACAAAGTAAGTCTGGTATGCATCTTACCATCTCACAGGAAGAGCACAACAGTGGTACATGCGACTATCCCAGGAGAAGCCGGTGACAGATTGGGCATCCTTCTCCCAGTATGTTAACGAGCGCTTTTCAGCCCGGCTACCCGACACAATCCGCTGGATAAGCTGGCATCTCTCTGGAAGACAGGCACCGTCGACAAGTACACGGAGCAGTTCCTGGCACACGTGGCACACGTCGGGCACCTCGACGATCAGCAGCAGGTCAACATCTACACAGCGGGACTGGGCAAACCGCTGAAGACCGACGTCGAGCTCCAGAATCCCAAGGACATGGAGACGGCCATGTTGCTTGCCTGGGCGTATGAATGATGACTCACCATCCTCTACAATCCCAGCAAGACAAAGACCACGTAGAGGCAAGGTGCCTCCTCTGACGCTACCTGTGGCACCAATGACATCAACACCTCCAACAACGGCTACACCAACTCCGGGCGTTGAAGCGGCCGACCCTAGAGGAAATGACGAAACAAAGCAATGCGAGACTGTGCTTCAACTGTGACGAGCCCTTCTCGTGCGGTCACAAGTGCAAGCACCTCTTCGACATCACAGTCTTCAACGACTGCGACGACGACAAGGACGGCACACCAGCGGCTGATGGCGCTGACTTGAGGGTCCTCATCAGGGATCCCAACTCCCCAAAGATGTGGTGTCCACACTCTCTACCTGATCGGAGTGATTTCAAGCACTGGTTTCAGCATCGTCGTCAACTCAGGAGCCACACACAACTACATCGACCCTCGCGTGGTGGCTACTACTGGACTCCGCACAGAGCCTGTGTAGGTGACCATCACTACCGGCACTAGCGCCACCTCGACATGCCATGCAGCGGCATACGACGTGCCAATTCACATCGATGCCGACATCTTCGACATCAACGCCTACGTCCTCCACATCGGCCGCGACATCGACGTCATCCTTGGCATGCCATGGCTGGCAAGCTTGGGGAAGGTGACCTGGGACTTCACATCAAACGAGCTAGTGTACTACAACCAGGGGCGGGCCAGGGCGTTCATACAAGAACCACCTCCAAGCATCGACACGAAGGCTCCCCGGATAGAGACGTTGCGGCTGAGACCCCACATCAGCGCCCGGGGTTCGCCTCTCATCTCGCCAAGCGCCCGAGGCAGGCCAGTGCCCTCGACCTCTACACACATCTTCGGGGGGTCTTCATACGGCTATGCCGGGCGACACTTGAGGACCACCACCTGCGGTGGATAGCCCTCGACGTCACCACGGGCGCCACTACTCCAGCTTGGATGCTAGAAGACGGCTTCCTCCTCTTCGACGGTCACTTCTATCTTCCAAATTTCCTCTCGGCTCTTGCTGGACCTCTTTGGGCGGCTCTTTTAGGGGTGATTCACCAAACCAACTATCTTGCCCTCGGTGCCTACACTGCTCCACCGATGACAGCTGCTCCAACAGCCATCCTGCTTGGCAGAGTGTGGCCAAGGTGCCACCATGTGGGAGCAGGATGCGTGGTCTTCCTCGACAACATGGATCGTTAGTTCTTCAGCGTCGACAATGTCTACATTAACTATGACGCTGACAAGGAGACACACCAGCTCTCCCCTTGCATGTTCGAGACTGGCTCCTTCATGTATGGTACGATGATCAATCTTGCAGCTTCTCCATGCACACGCTGTGACGTCACTATTTGACACCTCATGCCCGTCTTCATCACAACAACACCACTTGACCGCTTCTTGTTCTTGGAGAGTCCCCCTCGAGACATGCTCCATCAACATCTAGAGGCAGGAGTTCCTAGGTAGCTTCTACTCACAGCTCGTAGAGAGACAACAACTTCATAGGACCGAGCAGTGCATCAATACATCTACCACGGCTACATCGGTAATCTTCACTACTTCATGGAGTTTGCTCCGATTCGCACTAGGGAGAACATGATCCTCGCCAATCCAGTTCATGGAACATTGGTCCTACACGTCGAGCTCATCATGCCAGGTACCCTAGACCTTGCTCCAGGTGTCACAAAATGGACTTTCATCCAGCACGAGGACGCGCTGGTCGAAGAAGGGGGGGAGATGTCACACCCCAGGCGATGGGGCCTAGATGGCCCACCCCAAGGGGCCCATGGCTGGTTGGGGGGTGCCGCTGGCTCGCGCGCGCGGCCTCCCACTGCCGCCGCCCTTCCACGGATTTTTTATATTAAAGCAAGAGTTCGGTTAGGATAATTTAGGACTCTTTGGTGTGAAGGAGATATTCCCAATCTATAAGGAAGTCTCCTAGTAGGATAAGAATAAGGATTTGCGTGTAAAAGATATTCCAATCTTATAAGGAAAGCTTTAGAGATTGCTTGAGATACAAGTCCCATAGGAGGGCTATATAAGTAAGGGGTCCAGTAATCTCTTAGGGACAAGCAATAAGGAAAATATTACCCCGCTCCCGCCCGGCCGCCACCCCCTCCTCCCCCGCCGTGCGCGCGCCCCATCCCGCTACACGCCGCCACCACCAAAGCACCGCCGCCAACCGCCGCCCTGCCGCCCCTAGGGCGCGTCGGCTAGTGTCGCCGCCGTCCCTCCCATCACGGGCCGTGACATGTTGGCTATTAAACATTTCATTTGAACAAGTGGTAAAATATAGATGAATAATCGTTTTGGTATTATACATAAATCGTTCTAGCGCGGCTCCTACACGCCCTCCCGCACGGGCGTCATAGGACAAACCCTAGCCGCCGCCCCGGTCAGCTGCTACCACCATTCATTTCTCTCGCTGCTGCCAGAGGGAGCTGCCAGCAAGGCCAACTGAAGATCTCTAGTTTGGTTTTGGTTAATTGATGACACCCTGGGACTAATCTCTCTATGCTAAGTGTTTGATTAGTTGGAGATTGGTCAACCCAAGTGTGGTGCACGGTGTTCATGGTAGAAGGATCGCAGTGATCCAAAAGATGATCAAGTGCTTAACATGGAGTGGTTCGAGGATCAAAATAGGCTCAAGGCAAAGGTATATCCATAGGGCCATTTTGATTTTGCACTCAAGACACCATGGAGGGTGTGAGTGACTTAGGATCGATCAGCCGTACTATAAAGAGGGGAAAACCTCGGGAACTTCGATCCTCAGGTGCCTCTAGGTTCACCACTCATATGCATGCATTCTAACCTAGCGAGCTAACCCAACCTTCGAAATTGATTGTGAAAATGCTAACACATGAGCACATGGTGATGTACACGTGGTGGTGTTGGCACATTTGCAAAGGCGGTGTTGTTTGCAGGGTTGAGATGGGTTTCGGTACCGATCACCCTCCCGTCGACTAAGCTTGGCAGGATTCAGCGCTTTTGAGAAAATGAAATGTCTATTTTCTATTGCGCCGGGTGCAACTTGGTGATGAAAACATGCTAACTCTCATGCTCAAGTTGGTATACTTGTTGGGTAGCATGGTGGAGAAGTTTGCGGTGTCAATGGGCTGTAAAACGGTGTTTTACATGCGCCGGACGCCGCAGACGTGAGCGTCGGACGCTGGCAGCATCCGGTGCAGAGGGTAGCTCGTGCAACGCGTTTGCTGCGCCGAAGCGTCCGGCTATTGGGCGTCGGGTGCGTCAGGCGCGAGTGTCCGGCGTGGGGGTCATTTGACATGCTCTCTGGACTGCGTCCGGAGAGCGTCGGACGCGTCCGGTGCGTGTTGCTAACTGCACTCTAACATTTGAATCTGCAATGTCTAGGACACGTGGTGGCTTCTGATGCTCCGGACGCTACAATCCAGCGTCCGACGCCCCTATGTTCAGGGTCCGGCGCACACGTGTTTGACAGTTTCAAGTGGGGTTTCCCCCCACCTCTATAAATACTTGTGTGGTCGGCCATTGCTCACTCTCTTGGACATTTTCACTCATTCCATACACTTTGAGCTGAGCAAAAACCTCTCCCCACTCTCCTCTCTTTCTTGTGAGCACATTCTTGAGAGATTTTGTGAGAATCAAGTTGTTGACGGTAGTTATTGACCACTTTTATATATGTTTTAAACCATCAAACAAGGATCAATGCTAGATAAATATTATTATTACTAATGGATTCCATGAGTTTTGGTGTACATTTAGTTTTATAGGAGAACTCCGGAATAATCCAGAATACTGAAGAAAAGAGGAGAAATGGAGAAATGGAAGAAAAGGACCAAATCCAGGGCATTGGTATAAATTCCAGGGGTACAAATGACGAAAGAATGAAGCTCGAAGAGGCCGGAAGGCAGACCCCATAGGGTAGGGCCAGGCGGCACGCCCCCCGTCCCGCGCGGCACCCTATGGTGGGTCCACGTGTCCAGCTTCTGGAATGTTCCTACAACCGACCTATGGAGTTGATCTAGTCCGTCCAATCAAGTCGGTTTGATCCAGGGGTTGAGATTCATCCTATGGGGCTATATAAGCAGGGGCAGGGCTCCCCCCTGAAACCCTAATTCATTAGATAGAATTCAGTATTGATTAGAGAGGGATCCCAATGTAAGGAACTCTCTCTTCTCAATATAGATCTAGGGTTAGCCTCTTCAATGTAATAGATTAGATCTAGTTGAGAGTTAGGGAGAGCGGAGCTGTGCTCCGGTTCTAGAAGAGTCTTCAGAGTTATGGTATGTCTTTGTATCTTCACTCTACAAGACTTATGCTTTGATATATATCTTCTCTATTTACTTTTATGCCTTTCATTTATGGTTAGTATAGTAATTGTACTTTGCATAGGATCTCCACTCGCATCGAGTGCTCTAGTTATTCCGGTTAACTAGAGTAGTAGTTAATAGTGTAGACATGGTGTCTAGACTAGAGGTTACTTGAGATTGCACCCAATCCCACGGATAGTATGTGGTAGCCCCAGGTGGTGACAACCCTGATGGCCGACGTATTCCACCATGTTCGGGTTGGTATTTGTAGGACTTTAGTCAGACCTTCCTAGCCCCTTTCTCATCCCTTTCTGTGATAGTGTTCTGATGTCCCGAAGTGTTATTGTGTGATTGCTATATCTATCCATACTTCAGTTACCTTAGAACCAAAGTATTAGAGAAGTAATTAGGAACCTTTGCCTCTCCCGTTGACCTCTTGATTAGCTAAGCTATTCATTTATCATAGTATCCTTATAGGCATGTTATTATTTTATGCTTCAGTATTTATAGCTTTACTTATCATTTATCACTTACCCTTACTTTAGTCTAATTGGTTTACTAAGTTAGTAGATACATGATTGTGAGTTATTAGAATTCTTTACCATTAGCTTCCCTGTGGATACGATACCCTAGAATACTCCCCTAGGCAAAAGCTACATTGATGTTATATGCGCTTGCAGAATCTTCTTATTCTTTTAGCACTTAACAAACGTCAACACAAGTGCATTGCTTTGTGAGTTGCAGTTAGAGGCACTTGAGGGTCATCGTTGCCGATGGATTTCTTGTTGCTCTTGGAGAGCACCACTCCTAGCCGGCTTGGTGATTGCTGGAAGCGTTGGGAAGAAAAGGAGATTGTTCTTGCCCACTTTTGGTTGATTTGTGAGGGGTTTGTGATCTTCCCTGACGGTGTGCCAAAATTCATACTCTAGTGGATTGCTCGTGCCATTGAGTTACCCCTCATTTGCTTGGGTGCAAGTAGCCTAGTGATTGGCTAGGAGTGAGCTCCACCTTGACCCACACATGAGACGGTTGGCACAACGGAGAGTAGCTTGAGGGTGCTCAAGTGAACTTCGGGTTAAATCATGTGTCTTTTATTTGTGTGATCATTTGTCTCCCGGTGATTGACTTCTTCATATATACTTTGCGATATCATCTCCGGTGATTGGGTGACTCACCTCTACACGTTGGTATAACACCTCCTCTCTACCTTGCATTACTTTGATTATATATCTTGTGCTTGTGTAGTGCTAGTTGTTTAATTTATTAGTGTTGTAAGCTTGTTCACCTAGTTGTAGAGTACGGACTTAGTAACTTGTGTGAATTAGAGACTATAGCAACTAGAATTGTTACTAGGAGGCTTGCCGACAAGTAGAGCTAGAGCAAACGCATTTACGTTTTGTTATTTGTAACAAGTTGTTCTAGTGATTTTGTAGAACTTTTATTAGGCTATTCACCCCCTCTAGCCATTTAGGACCTTACACCAGCGCGGATCTCTAGGAAGGCGGCGGCGAGGCACTCGACCAGGAGGGTCGTGTTCTTCTTTGTGTGGGGAAGAGGATGGCGGCTGGGAGGGCGTCGTGGCATGGTGCAGTGTGGGTTCGCGTGAGGAGGCAGACCAGAGGGGCGGAGGCGTGCGGCCAGTCGGCGTTGCGACTCCGGCGGTGAGGGTCACGCTGTAGGGCCTTCTCCTTCTGGTTTTCTCTAGCTGGATCAAGCCTTCCTGTGCGTGGATCCATTCCCTGCGTTAGTATGTTGGCGTGTGGTGGATAGGAAGGCTTTCGCCGCCCTTCGTTGGTGGTGGGGCGGCATCCTGCTTGGGAGCGCATGGCACATTTTTCGGATCGCGCCGCGCCGGCGGGTTCGGGCGGAAGAGTCGCCGCGTGTTTGGGCATTGGCGGCCTTACTCGCAATGGTGGCAGCCGCCCATGCGTGTCTGATGATGACCGGATCAAGACGGAGGTGACAATCAATGGCGTAACAGTTCGGCAATTGGTGGGTAATGGTGATACCACCATGCTTCGATGGCGGTGATGGTTGTGGGTGCCACTTTTCTAGTTGGAGGCGTCGTCTTTGCTGCGGATCTTCCCGGGTGAAAACCCATGTCCAGTTCTTTGGTTGAGCGATGATGGCATTTGCGAATGTCATTTTCTTGTTGGAGACGTCGCTCTTGGAAGATCCCTTTGGGTTGTCGGCTTTGCTGCCGGTAACAAGCTGGAGACTCCTTTGCACATACACCAGGTGCTTCCTCCTATTGCCAGAATACAAATCTGGTACCTTCAAGGTGGTCGGTGTCCAACGTCCTTCAATACCTTTATTAGGTCCGATAGACGTGTGTGGCAGCTTTGTCTCAGCATTGATGGTCATACTCTTGTGGAGTCTACATAACAGAGCATTTTTGTCGTGTAGGACTACTAGAGTTCCTTGTTAGATTAATTTTTTTCCTCCGTCGGTTTCTTTTATTTTGGTTTTCTCTATTGTAATAATTTGGCATGATTCTACCTTTCGGTAGATGAAGCCAGGTATGAAATATATCCATTGTCTAAAAAAAAGTGGTAAAATATAGATATAGTGAATATATGTGTGTACATGTATATGGTATTACAAAATGCGTCTGGTGTGTCCACCTCCACCATAATCCCTACTAAGTGTTGGGATAACCAAATTAATACAACTTGTTGGTGACGACAGCGTAAGCTTTTAATATCACTAC
Source organism: Hyparrhenia diplandra (assembly GCA_015847255.1). NCBI lineage: Eukaryota > Viridiplantae > Streptophyta > Magnoliopsida > Poales > Poaceae > Hyparrhenia > Hyparrhenia diplandra. Next base: position 33,113 of record JADLZK010003177.1, on the reverse strand, counting down.
AACACAAAAATCAACCTAAGATCATCACCATTTATTATGGAAGGAAACATATGCATCACACATATAAATGAACGAAATAACAACAATCACAAGTAGTCACAATATGTTATTTATCACATCAACCCAGTTGCAGCTATTGCAACTTATCATAATAACACAAACAACAAGCGCAACTAGTTGTAGCAGGTCACTTCGAACTCAGTTGTAACTAGCCAGCCAACTTCCATCAACAATAAGACACCAAATTTAACGTGAAAACCCCCAAATTGGTGTAAAAGCCATCCAAATCTTCTTTCACTATATGTTTTTTTTTTTTTTTTTTGAGATTACACAGTACAACGCAGACGCTCAACAAGTTCATCTCTAATAGCACTAGAGCCAAATATACATCAAGATTCTATAGATCTTGGATAGCTGCAATAAGATTTTGGGTTGCTACTTGAGTGGAAAGGCCTCACCAAATGAAGGTGGAACTCTGAGTAGAGGCACTAAGGATGTGGATCTGATTCACGAACAAGGAGAGTGAGGGCTGAACTGGAGTTGTGTTCTCTATAATGTCCAAAGATTTCTCCCTTCATTCACTTGTAAGGCAAGAGGCAAAAAAAAAAAATACTAGGCACCTGTATTCTACACCTATATGAAATGTGGGCCTGTTCACTAGCAACATTTACTCTCCTCAATATCCACTCAAGAGGAGGATTTCCTAACATATCTCCCCCTCCAACTCATGAGGATGGTACCACTACCTTGCACATTTGCAGTTTCTCTTTTGGTTATATCGGCACCATTTTGGTCTGTATGGATTTTCTCAAGTTGCAACAACTTTGAACTCCTCACTTCTCGAATCCAATGGTGCTGCACCTCAATGGGCTTGTTTCGAGAAAGAAGGATTGAATTTTGGAAAGATGAATGGCACTTTGGTTGTCAAAAAATAGATTGTACTTCTTGTGCTTAGTCCTAACCTTGCAAGAAGTTTTTCATCCACAGCACTTGCAAGTTTTAGCTGTTGCAATGTAATCAGCCTCTGTTGTTGATAAAGAATGTGCACTTGTACAATCTTGATTGCCAGAACACTGCTCCTCTTGCAAATGTCACCAGTTATCCCAGTATAGACTTTTTGGAGTCCTACAATATAGAATCACCATTTCCAAAACACAAACGCACATGTTGGAACTATAGCCCAGTGTGCTTCTCCTAAGTTGCACATGAATCGGCTGACAACTCCAGCTCCATAGGCTATGTCAGGCCTACTGCACACCACGTCATACATCAAACTGCTCACCACATGTTGGTAAGGTACTTTCTTCATTGCTTCTTTTTCCTTTTTGCTTGCAGTACACTGATAAACACTCCATTTGTGATGAAAGTCACTTAAATACAAACTTTATGGGCCATAAATGAATTCAAATCGAAAAGTCTCCAACTGCAAAGGTGAAAACCTCTTCCAATACTAAAGCTTTGACATAAAATGTGTCTTCATCAAACTTGATTTGGAAAAATGTCAATGTTATTAGGCTGCAAATATTTTTAGAGGTCGGAAAAATTGCCAGCCACCTCTAAAACTATATTTGTTCTAACCACCTCTAGAAAATCCTCGATTCAAAACTTCTAATTGTATAGGTAGTTCAATTTGCTAGCGGTCTCTGAAATTAGAGGGCATTTTTTTGGCGCCTCTAGAAAACCCATCCTCCTTTTTTAAAAAAAAAAATAGAGGCGGGATGGCTCCAAAACTTTTTTAGAAAAGGATTATGATAGAGTCACCCTATCCAGAAAGGAAACCGGACTGAGAGAAGCTGAGGTGAAAATTATTTCATTTTTTCACTTATTCATATGGAGTCGACACAGCATAAGATTTGCGAAATAAGCCTTGACGAGGTGTTCTCCCTCTTACATATGCATCTCCAAGGTCCATTACTGTATAGGCTTGTTTATTCTAGTAGTACTCATGCTGATTATACATTATACATACATATAGTTCGTATGCTTGCGATGATCTCTAGCTTTTCAAGTTGATGACTGCATTCTGAATCATATACGTCATGTTCCAGACTGGATTGACGTTCTGAAGCGTCCAGTAGGCCCATCCAAAGGTAGCATTCCCGTAAACATCTTGTTGAACTTTGGCAAACCTCTGGAAGTCCGTGATATTTGCAGATTGTGGAGGCACGGCCCACGCGGCCGACCATTCTCCTATAAAAACACAATAAATTAATTAGTTAAAAATGTTAAAAACGAAAACACAAATATTTATTTATTTGTACAGTTTATTAGTAATTCGAAAAATGCATTGTTTTTACTGTAATGACATTACTACTTAAGTTTAATAAAGTCTCTCTTTTCTCAAAAAAAAAAAAAAAAATGCATTGTTTTGCAGAAATGACTAGTGACTGCATGCTTACCCACAAAAGTGAGGGGGCGACCATTCGGATTTGTGATGGCTTTGAGCTCAGAGGAGCGGTTGTTCCTTACAAAGTCCATGTTCTGCTCTACTGTGAGGTTGGCAAACCTGTCCTCGTACAGGTTGTAGTAGTGTACGTCCAGAACGGCGCCATCAAAGGCACCCGCGAACTGGAGGAGCTCCGTCTGGTTTTCTATGTTTAACCTGTTAGACATGATCACGTAGGATGCCGACGAGTACTGACGCACTGTTTTATAGCCGTCCTCGTAGTATTTCTTCAGTCTAGACAAGTCTACGCCTGGTGCCAGGGGCTCATTGAGCAGCTCGATGGCCAAGAGGGCTGTGCTGTTCACGTACCTGTTGATTTACATATAGAGCACCTCAGCTGGTTAGTATGTTGTTGGTTCAACCATTAAGTGAATTTGAGTTTAATAACCTTTTTGCAAGGAAGTCGATGACTTGCACGGTCTGGTTGATGTTATCATCGGTATTGCCCCAGTCCTGCGACCCATCTCTAGTTCCACTGTGCTCATATGGGTTCTGTGACCCTGGCGCAGCATGCAATGTGACAATAACGCTAATGTTGTATTCCCTGTGAAAACAAATCGGAATCATATCCGTCGTCTCCGTCATTCCTTAATGGACATGATACTACAAATGAGTTAGATCGACAGTGCTTCTTGTTGAATGGAGATCTGAAGACACACTTACTGCCCCCAGCTGAATGCCTTGTCCAAGAATTGTACAGAACCTCCAACGAAAGGTGAAGGAGGGGTATCGCCGCTGGCAATCCACCATCCAACCGGGACCCTTACCGCGTTCAGTCCACTTGACGCCATGAATTTGAAGTCACCCTCTGTTATGAATGTGCTCCAGTGGTTCTAGAAATAATTGCAAAGAACTTTCAGAACTGAACTCAAAGAACGCGATTTGAACTTAGCCTTTGCAGCGTAACTGCTAATCTTTCTGCTTATATCAAGAAAAAGGTCTTTTACTTTACTGATTTTTTGTTTACAATAAGCACATGAGAAAGATTGCTAAGGGGAAAATTATATTAATTAATGGATACATGAAGCCTGTGCAGTCCACATATGATGATTAAATACAAAATACATTTTTCTTCTTCTGTTGCAAAGTACATAAATAACTAGATCACTACTGCGATAGCCTACTTTAGGGGCGGCTCACGATGGCTTCTAGGGGCGGTTTTTTCGTAACCGCCCTAACTCTCCGCTCCTACGGTGTTACTGTAGGGGCGGTTTTGCAGCCGCCTCTCGCTAATAACACTATAGGGGCGGCTCAATATTCAGCTACCCTACTGAATAAAAAAATAAAAAATCAAAACCCGTGGATGGGCCCGGGGCCATCCACGAAGCTGCCGCTGCCGCCGGCCGCCTCCGCAGCGCGCGTGGCCACTCGCCGGAGCACGCCTGTAGCCTTCGCCTAAGCGCGCCACCTCGGCGAGCACGTCACCACCGCCGCCGTCGTGCGCCCCCTCGCCGAGCTTGTCACGGCGGTACAAATCGCCGCCCGAGCCCGTGCTCCGCCGCCACCGCGCAACAAGTGCGCCCGACGCCCGATCCGTGCTCCACCGCTGCCGCCGCGAGACCGCCCGCCGCCGCCCGTGCTCAACGCCGGCCGCCGCCGCCTGCCGCGTTCGGCCCGTGCTCCGCCCGCCTCTGCCGCACCCGAGGCTGCGCTTCTTGTCCTCTCTTTTGCCGCCCGGACGAACGGTGAGAGAGAAGAGAGTTAGAGAGACGAACGGTGAGAGACAAGAGAGAGGTCCGGCTGTTTGCAAATGAAGAAGAGTGGACAGGGAGAGAGAGAGAGAGACAAGTGGACATGGAAAGAGTCACATGGGCAGGATTGACCTGTTTTCAAAAGGAATCCACTATGCCTTTGGTTGTGCTTCTTCTGTGCCCATGACAAATGGACCCCGCGAACACATAGCGAGCTAGGAGTGGCCACCAGCACGGCATCCGGATCGATGATGTGGAGGGTAACGCGTATCGCCTCCCGTTCCCAGCATATTTGTGCTTCTTCACACCCACCGCCACATGGGTCCCGCTCCCACATCCCAATCCCACCCACACTCTGCACAAGGACATGCAACAGTAGGAGGACCACGCCACGACCACACGCTGCATGTACACTGCTATTCCTGGTGCGGTGGCCCCACAATCACTGTAGGGGCGGTTTTATCTGGAACCAGGGCGGCTGGATATCGAGCCACCCTCAATAATAGTAGGGGCGGCTCGAATACGTACCAGCCGGCCCTTCAATAGGGGCGGCTGGTCTCCAGCAAGCCATGGCGGCCAATGTAGGGGCGCCTGAAAAATTGAACCGCCCCTACTCAAAATGTGTGGCATTCCCATAGTAGACTATAGTAGTAGTGGATGTAAATATATATCATAATTCAAAAATATTCTATCCATGTGTTCCTATAGTAAAATATTTAGTTTCATCATTTTCCGAGCACCATAAAAAATTTTTAGTTGGAATATATAATTAATTAAAATTTGTAGTTGGAATATAGCGGCAATAGCGGCTAGAACAATCGTCTGACGCTAAATTCGATATATAGTTTGCTATTTAAAACGTGGTTACGTAGGTATATATCTTACCATGAGCACCTGTTTTGCCTGTGCAATGCCATAACCATTGCATAACTGGTACTCCCCATGCAAAGGGCTATCAATGTTGGCTACAAAAACTGAAGGGTCGTTGTCACTCCAGTCTGTAGATTGCTGTGCATAGTCCGCCGTTATTGATGTCATTGTCTTCACCTAAGATGGGAAGAAATAATATTGTGAAGAGCATAAACATATGTTAGAAAACTAAACTAATACTAATTAATAAGGTCACTGGGATAATAGACTAGCTAACTGATGATGCCCATTCTCGGTCGATAACCCTAAGTATTCTACAAGCAGTGGTAGTGCGGGGCTGGTCTGATCGTGGGCTCGTTTGCAATCGATCCGGTGCGCGCTCGAGATTTAGTTGTTCGGTGGCTACTAGATGATAAAAAGTGCTTTCTGCACTTCCAATCCAAGTTGCAGAATGTTAGGCCTCTATGCACCAGGACAGCGGGTCGCCATCATCCCCACACAAATTCCACGAATGTACCTACCGTTGCCAAATCTAAATTAGTAGTATCATATCGATATATGGAGGTACCTGCAAAAAGAGCCCGTTTGGTGCCCTGATGCGCACTCTGCTCCTGTCTTTATCGCGCACTAGCTGGAACGTCTCATATTGCCCTGGTGTACCGGTGGCCGTTGCCACAAGGGCACCGGTGCTGTTGACGCCCCAGAACTGACCGCCATTCACCCTCAGGTTGAAGGTCGTCTCGTTGATCCTCCACAGCTGCACGCATGGGCAACAAAAAGTAGAGATGGGTTTTTAGTGTAGGAAAGTTTGCACAGTAGAGTAAGCTAGACATTGGGCGAAAATCTACCCTGAAGGTCTCCCAGGCAGACGCAGCCGGTCGGTTGGCGAGGATGGCGGCGCCCCCTCCGTTATCAGCGACAAGGTACTTTTTCTGGGTGACCGACATGAACTGGATCCGGGTTCCATCCTACAGTGCGACATGCATGTACAGTACATGACATCAACAGAGAATTACATGTATATACTACAGTGCTTGACCATAGTACAACAACTTTCATATATACAGTTACAGTACCAGCGTGTCGTTACTCGGAATGCCGTAGAAGAGGGACGGCTTTATCCAGCCCTCCGTCACGAGCCAGCCGCCGAGGTTCACCGCCCGAACAGGTAGCTTCGGTGCTGTAGCCGCCGCATCAGAGTTGGAGAGAAGCAGCCACGACGTACTGCAGGCGACAAGAAGAAGCGCGATGCTGCAGCCCATGGTCGGTGAAGGATATGATGCCTAGATGGTTGCCGTTCGACAGCTAATTAACTTAGACCCGATATATATCGGGGTTATTAAAAACTCCTCGCTCCTCCTCGCACGAGAGCAATCAAGCATTGCTGGCTTTCTCGTGTGCTGACACGTAGCATAGGATATTTTGCAAAGGAGGACTTCCAACTGATCCGGCGGTAACAGTAACCACCAGTACCGATTCGATTTTGCGCGCATAGGCCTGATCTCTTCCGTGGCGGGCACAATTCCCGCCCGCTACGGAAACGATCAGGCCTGCGCGCGCCCGCCGGGGGCAGCCCTTTCACGTGGCGGGCGCCTTAACGAGCCCGCCACGCAAAAAGGCCGTGCTGTGGGCGGGCGCAACGCGCCCGCCACGCTAACATATTTTGCGTGGCGGGCGCGTTCGCTTTCCGCCACGCTTTTTGCGTGGCGGGCTCGCCCGCCACGCAAAATCCCCGACGCCTATAAATTTTGGACGGCCGCCCCTTCATCTTCTCCACGGATCTTCCTCTTCCAACTTGTGGGGGGGAGGTTTTGACCCAAATTTTGACAAAATCTTTGATTTGTGACTTTTGGCTTTGATTTGGGGAGGAAAAGACACTAATTGGTCCGTAAAGGCCTTTTTTTCATCTTACTTTTGCTCTTTTTCATCCCCTTCTAGATCTAGATCTATGGAGGAAAGAGAAAACTGCCTTTCTCTGCTCTCATCCTCTCTTCTTCTTCTTCTTTTCGGTTTGAGTACTATGTAACGGCACTTAGCTTTTTTGAAGAGCAGGGAGACAGGATGGAGAGGCGCCGAGCCCATTGGATGTATGAGATAAAGAGGGTTGAGGGCGAATACTATGATGAGGTGAAGAAGTTTGTTGCTCGAAATGGGTTACCTGGCGAGATAATTCAACGAGCTCGATTATCTCGTCTTTGCGCCGCAAGCAAGAATCAAAGCTTTCAGGTGACACCATGGTGCGATCTCACCTAATCATGCATGGTTTCGTCAATGACTATTTGGTCCGGACTTTTCACGGCGAAGAAGTTCCACCCATCGATCCACCTGCCGATCCAAGCACCGAAGTCCCCCGCCCGATCCAATACCGGGAAGTCCACCAAATCTAATTCCGTCGATATATTTCGAAAGCACGGTGGACGGCGACAATGACGGTGGTGGTGGTGGAGGGGACGGCGAAAGGGAGAATCCTATGACGCAGCGGCGAGGATGTCCGGGTTTTTGAAGATTTGGTCAACCAACTCGATGAGGACGACATTCTGTTTGGGTGCCCGAGATGGTTGGAGAACTTCAAACAGATGAAGCAGACAGCAATTGATCCGCTTTATAAAGACAGTCCGAAGGGTTGCGCGGCGCTGAGTTTTAACCTGAATGAGGTCATAATGAGGTCAAGACTCTATGCACTTTGCTTTCACGTGTTACAACATACCGTGGCCCAAGGTGGACATTGTGCTCAACATGTCGATATTGACTTCACCGTCCCCGGTTCACCAAAAGACAAAGGCTTTGATGAGCCGCCACCGACCCCTATGGTGATTCTTCCGATGATAATGAAGATGGTGGGGACGGCGGAGGCAACGGCCCTCCTCATGGTTCAAGTACCCCGCCGGCTAAGGACCCGCCGCCACCGAGGACCCGGCACCTAATGACCCGGCACTGAGGAGCCGGCACCTAAGGAGCCGGACCCGAGGGGCAGCCGATAATCGAGGAAGCAAAGAACTCAATGCCGTTCCCGAGGGAGAGAGTAGGGGGCGAGACACCCATCTACACTTGAGGCCTCCAACCACCGACACCTCAAGCGCCGAGGAAGGAGATAGGAGTTGGACCTAGCCAATGCCCTCCGCCACTTTCGATGAAGAGGAGGTCGTGAGGAAAAAAGTTACCCAAGAGGCCCCCATTAATAGATATTCGGTCCGAAAGGTATGCCCCCGCTCAAACAACGAGTTGTAATATGTTATTAGCTACTTCTTTTTGCAACCTAGCTAACATTTGTACTTTTGCGGCCAAAATCCCCACCTTATGTTGGGTTTGTCTCGGATCGAATGCCCCGCTCGCTCGAGTTTGGGAAGTTCATGATACCTAAGGACCAGCTCATCGATGCCGAGCTTTGGGAGGCTCGGAAGTTCCATGCATGGTATATAGAGTGCGCAAAGCGTGGATTGCATAGCTTCGGTGTCCCGCCGTAGGAGTGCTTCCACTACCACACCGATGTCCAGCTTCTTGGTTGATTTTGAAGACATGTCGAGACTATTTCGTCGACACGACATTGACGCGTGCCCAAGTCACCTTGTTTGCTATGTAAATGCAATTTTACTTGCACATGTCCCTTGCATCCGTATATAGATTCTTTGTTTCAAAGGTACCTATGCCATAACCACATGTCCTTGTAGGTTGATGGCCGATGTAGGCCGGAAGTTAAACAATGGTATTCTTTACCTCTCTCCATCGCACATGAGAGACGATCATCGGTTTTAATCTAAGAAGGGACCATCCAGATATGGTGGACTTGATGGAGAGTGAAAGAGAGAAGATCTGGGAAAAACAAATTCGAGCTAAGAAGGCGGAATTATCGTAATGCGTAATAGCAAAGAATGAAAAAGGTCAAGCTAAAGGGGTATCGATGTATTCTCGGCGGCTCACCAATACTGAATAGGAACCGTAGGACATTGGATTTGTTTCATGATCTTTCCTCGGGACGGAGGGCGGTTGTCTTTGACTCACTAAGAAACTCAAACCCGCACGGCTACCGACACTTTGAACAAGTCTTGAGATTGTAAGTGATCGATGAACTCCTTATTCAATTACTAGGGTCGAATATCATCGTTGACAATATAGTGCATTTCGTACAGCTCTTACAAGCAGTACTTGAAGGATCCGGACTGCTGGGATTGAAGGTCCGAGAAGTGTAAGGAGCGCAATGCAAATAAACTCAAAATCAGGCGAGATTTCCCGGTACATATATGAAACATAGTTTTTCTTAGTAATGCGACTACCTAGCTATTGCTTCGATATTACGATAACATTGGTTTTTGTGTTCGAAACAACCATTTGGAACAAACTTGTGTGGGTTCTTCGTCTGCGTGAGTACCTCGGGGCCTGCAAAAAGTACTCCACCCATCAAGGACTCAAAAACAAGTGGTACAGATAGTACAAAAGGCAACCGATGAGATGCGGTTCAAGCGCCGCGAGAGCGCACATATGCAAGTTTGTTCTAGACCGGGTAGTTCATAAAGGCCAGCCTTTACTTTAATGTGGACAGTGAGTTGGGGCTGTTTCCGGAGTTTGCGCCGCTAAGGAGATGGGACACCATGCTAGAGCTTAAGGATTACCTTCATCCAGTTACATTGTAGCTCGCATATTATGTATGGATCTTGTAATTAACTCGGTACTTTGTTATGAATGAATGGATCGGTGAAACATGCGCATACGAACGGAATCGATGTATATATATGTATATATGATATATATTTGAGTATGTATCTTTCTTACGTATATATGTGTGTATGGATTGCTAGCAAATGTATATATATATGAGCATATGTGTGCATTTTATTTTTTTAAAAAAATGAGCCATGGCGGGCATCATAACGCGCCCGCCACGGTAAATAAATCCCGTGGCGGGCGGGTTAAGTTGCCCCCGCCACGGCGAATTATTGCCGTGGCGGCGGGCGAGAAGGTGCCCGCCACGGTTAACATGATTAAGCGTGGCGGGCGGCGAGTTACGCCGCCCGCCACGGCCGATGTTTGGGTGGGCACAAATTGAAAAGATGATTAACCGTGACCTTTAGTGGGTGACGAGCAGCCCAACTTTTCTACCCGCCACAAAAACAATTCCAAACTAGTGAACTACGTTCTACTATGTTTCATATAGATCCTTATAATAAATTTTATTTTCACATAAAGAAGAGAAACTTCTGAAAGCAAGTTGGTGTTTCAAAAACCCCTTGTAATTTTTAGAGACCCCCTCCCACTCTCGTAGCCCTAGCCCGACCCCGCGGCATCTCTATCCATTCTCTCCTCTCCCCGCCACCGCCATCACCGAACTCCACCCCTCCCTACTCTCTCCCCCACGGAATATGTACACCGCCATTGCTTGAGCATGGAAGCCATGCGGCCCCCGCGGCATGGGGGCGCGTGTGGGTACGGGGTTCATGGTGTGTGGGCTGACCTCGCCGCCCCCCATGACGCCATCGGGCGGAGGAGAAAGTGTCGCCGCTACCTGCCCTTTAACCTCCATGCCAATGCGCACCGTCATCGCCGATCATGGGAAGTCGTGATGCCTCTGCGATGACATTGAGCCGCACGAGTGAAGAGATTCGGGCGGCACACCTCTGGGCGAAACTTCGCCCGCCCCCGAGGCAACCATGGTCGACAGAGGAAGAGTCATCACCGGGATTTCTTTTTTGCATCCACTGAAGAGTCTTGAGGTAAGAAATATTCTACACACATTTTGTTAATCCAATGTCCTTGCTCAGATCTGCCGTTTTTGTTTGTAAACTCACGTTTCACTGATCTCATGTTCTGGATTCAAGGTTTCCAGCACAGATAGACAAGTCTTGATGGCGAAGGGGTCCATTTCGAACACAGCTGGAGAACAACGACAAGCACCTTTGCCAGGCGAGTTGCAAATTTTGCACTATGAGCAAATTGTTTGTTATGGATTTCTGACTTCTCTGATTTATAGATTGGACTGTTGTCATTCCAGTTCCGCCTCTGCTACCGCATGCAGGATTTCACCAGCGACAAGCCTCCTTGAATTTGTGCCTTCATAATTTATTTTGGTGCCGCATTACCTTGCTTCCTTAATAAGAGTGCATTCAGATGAGATGTATGCAACAAAGTTTAGTAGAGGCTCGATAACTCTAATGAGTTGATCAGTGCAACGATTTCATATAGAGGGGTGACGTCAATCGTACTGCCAAATAAATTATTTCAATATGTTAGACTGCATTTGATTAATCAGGATTCCAACATCATCCGACTATTTCAGTTTATTTTAGGTGTAGCGAACATCCATTTTGCTCTGCCCAAGCTGTGTCTGCATACATTGGGTTATACTTATTTGGTGGTTCTTTGCAACAACCAAAAACTTTGGCATCTTGACAAGTTGATAGATAGAACAACATGTAACACATTTATTTAAAAAGTAGCAGTTAGTGTGATTTGTCATTTGTCAGAAGTGAGCAGGCTAAGTAACAGTGACAATACAAAGATAAAAAATCTCTACATTTTAGTTATTCATCAATAGGAGAAGGTAGTGCACATATTGATAAATATATATTTTAGGAAGCTCCAATGGCCTGTACCGTCGTTGAGCTTTCTTTTTTCTTTTCTTTTTTGAGATTACACAGTACAACGCAGACGCTTGCAAAACCAATTGGTTTCTTCATTTCTAGAATCTCGACTGCTATATAGACATTTAGAAAATTTTGAATCACTTGATTCGTTGTTGCCTTTACTGTTTTGTTCTACATTTTGCATGCAAATTTAGTTTTTTTAGTTGTTCTGTTAATTATAATTCAGGCCCCTTAAAATGAAACTGTGTTTTTTAACTTTTTTTTTAGGAAAATGTAGGTCCAGAAATAAAACTGAAACCCCATTCATCCTATGTATTGTGTGAGCATGTGGGTGTAGTATATTAAAAAATAGCAAAAGAATTTAGCAACTTGTCAAAAATATATTGTTTGATTGTGTGGGAAAACATTCTTTTCTCATTTTGATTGGTGCTTTTGTTTTTGAAAAAAAAATTAAAATATCAGGTGGGACTTTAAAACAAACAACAATTTCTTAGGTAAAGGGACTTGCAGCTTATGTTTCTGATTTTCGGTCTGTTAAAATTGCCTCGACTAGGGATGACTGGATGTGTTTGCTAGACAACTGAGAATCCTGGTGGATGTATTATTCTGGAGACAACAACCTGATATGATTTCTAATGCTTGGTTTCGATATTGATGGCAGAAAAAATGATATCCAGTGTATTGTTGTGTTTCTCTTTGCAGCTCTTGGGATACTGTCAACATCAGCCAAAACGATGTAGAAATATGGGTGATTATTTGTCCAGTCATTAGTTTGTTACCATATCTACTAAGCTGTTGTAAGATGCAGTTATCCTTAGTGCGTAGCTTTGACTATGTAACTGGGTTTGGAAAGTATTGATTCTTGGAAAGAAAGATTTTCCTATGGACCGGATACAACAGAGCTTTATATATCAAAAAATGTTTTGCTTAATTAGATCTGAAGCCATGTCTATCAAATATGTACAGCACCTTTTGTTCTTCAAGTAATTGCTTCTTCAATTAATTGCAGGGCGTCCGAAGGGCGCCAGATGTTCTAGTAGAGATGCATGCATGCATGCATGCTCCTGAAGAAGCTATACCATATGCTATTGCTTTGCCGTGCAAGCGATCGACGCTGTCGCTCCTTGTCTACGCACGGTTCCATGTTGGACGACGTACGTACGTACGTACACAGTCAAGTTCCGGACAGTGCTCATATTTCCAACTTCAGGAAACAGATGTCACACACATTTCTTCCAAATAGTAGGACGTATTGATTTGCATTTCGACGACTCCATGCCTGCCAAATAAAAAGAGGTCAAATGTCCTAATGTCCTTAATTATAAGAATTAAGATAACATCCACCCTTGACCACAATACAGAGTCATAATGTTTCCTTTCAAAAGTGTATGTTTCGACATGTAAATATTAATATATTTATTGAAACTTTGTTATAGTTAGAAAAAGTTTGATTTTGGACAAAGATATCCTTTCAAAAAAATTTGGACAAAGATAAATAAATTGACCTCAACTTTTAAACAAAGGGAGTAACAAAGTCAGGCCGTACAAGTCACTTTCCTGTATCTATATTATATATATACCTATGTGTCGGTGTTTTAGATCCGCAAATACTTAGTCCACAGCGGAGATCGATGGATGTGAGTCATGCCCTAGTCGATCCGCAAATACTCCAGCACCATGTCATCGATCCACATGACCTCCATCGCCCTCCATTGGATCAAACAGACTTAGAATGGACGAAGGAGATAGAGCACATGTTTCTTATGCTTGCATGATGGCATGCAAGGTCAGTGGATGGATTTGGGCCACTTGGCCTAGTTCGGCCGAACCCCTTATTGGACTTTGGCCCACTCCAACCCTTCTAGAAGGTGTCCCCACATGTCATAGAAGAGGTGGGAAGAGTTTGGGCCAATTGGGATACTTCGGCCAAAGTGGGTCCATGACGTGTGGGCCTTCTCCTGGTGCTGGATATGCTGGTCCCACTGTCGGTTTCTGCGTCTTGTGTTAGGAACTTGTCGTGACGAATATTTTGTATATTCTGGATCCATGTGACGTCTTGATGGACCAATCAGGATGCTCCCCTTGTTCTCCTACGGATCGGTGACATGGCACACTTTGGCCTTGTTTGGTCGAAGTGGGTCAATTTGCCAGAACTGTGTTATTTTCGTCCTATTTGTAAAGTCCTGCAGAGAAATACTCCAATTACAGCTGGAACTAGTTATTGGGTAAAATATGTTCATGAAATGTTGTTCTTACTCTTAAATTGAGAATGTTGACATTGTTTTGATGGTATAAAATAGGGGTGTTTTTACCGTCAACACCGACGTACCACCGGCAGCCCCTCAACCATCTTCTTTGATCCCAAAGAATTCAATGACTTGAAGTTCAGATGCCCATATTGTGCGTGCCATAACCAGGCTTCCTCCTCCATATTTGACAGTAAACAACCGGACAAGGTAAGAGTCACCTTCAAGATGTACAAGTAATTTCTTCTCTCGGCCCTGAGCAGCACTCTTCGCTTCTCCTCCTTAGCTTGTTGTCGCTCGGACACTTCTAGGATGCCTTTGTCGATCTCAACTCTGCACCCCTCTTCCTCGAGCTGACCAAGACTAACAATGTTACATTTTAGAGATGGTATAAAGTATACATCGGTGAGAACCTTGTGATCATTGTTTCTTCTGGCGATCGTGACTGCGCCTATGTCGTGAATATTCACGGTTGATCCATCTCCAAATCTCACTATGCCCCCGAACTGATTCATCCAGAGTCGCCAAGGCTTCCCTACAGCCTATCATATGGTTAGTTGCCCCAGTGTCAAGCACCCATGCACGCTCACCATAATCAGCTGGGAAGATTCGATCTTGATTCAGAAATACATGCTCCACCCCACACGCTGTAGTCTGCACGAGATTGCAAACCTGAGCCACACCATGAGTGTTGGATCTACATCTGCGTTAGCATGATGAGCCGCCTCCTGTCGCTCCTCCTTTGGTTTAGTTTTGCACTCCTTCTTATAGTGCCCGTCGATTCCGCACTTGTTGCATCTACCCCTTCGTCGTGGGGTTCCCATTGACGTGAGATGCCAACCACTAGAGTCACGCGCTTCACCACCCCCATGTGCCTCGGACTCAGTGCGCTCCTTCTTGACATACTTCCCGCCACCTTTACCTCCATTGAACGAGGTCGAGTCTGACGAGCATTGCTTTTGTCTGGCAGACCACTCCTCTTCTGTTAGAAGTAGCTTGCCAGCCTTTTCTGTCACCTGGTCCACTGAGGGTTCAAGCCTGTCTTCAGCTACTTGCAGAAGATCAACTAGTTCCTCAATTGACAGCTTCTTTTAGATCTTTGAACATCTCAATCGAAACGGCAATCTGAATGTACCTCGATGACACCACGCGAAGGAATTTTTTCACTATCCTTTCATCAGTGATACTCTCCTCCCCAAGCCCTCGCAAATCTGTGACAAGCTTCGTGATGCGTATAGCAAAATCATCAATGACCTCATCTGACTTGAAGTTGATAGATTCAAACTCCACTAGTAACTTTTAGGTGTTGACCTCCTTCACCTGATCCGCTTCCAGACGTGTGGTCTTTACTGCCTCCCAAGCCTCCTTCACTGTTTTCTTGTTCAGGAGCATTGAGTGCATCTCTTGTGGCACACCTCGCAGCATGGCCCCTAGAGCCAGGCGATCTCGGCGACGTTCCACCTTTGCAGGATCGGTAGCTTCAACGACATCCCAAAGATACATCCCCTCCAGATTACACTAGATATGTGACGACCACTCTTGATAATTTGTACGAGTCAACATTGGCCATACCAAATTTCCTTCCGCTTGATTGAAAGCTCTCTCCGTGGAGTCTTTATCCGAAGGACCTAACCCCATCTCGTCGATGCTGGTGACCACGCTTCTCTCCCTTCTTCGTTCTGGTGGCTAACCTTCACCGGTGTCCTCACCACCGGTTCACCGCCTCCACGCTCCTCCTCCTCCTGACCCCGAACGGCTTTGATAGCACTTGATAGACCCAGGCGTTGCCCTGGACTAACGTGCCTAGGACTCGACGGTGGCACGTTCACTGGCATGGTGACCGCGGCGAGCGAGATTAGATTGGAACGAACAAAAGCTACTTGTGTGAGCAATAGAGGATGTTTGTGGTGCCTAACAACGCACCTCTCCCGAACTGGGAGTTTGTTATTTATATTGATCACTCGAGATCACAGAACATGCTTCCGCATATCTCCCACGCCACGCTATCTACCGGGTGTCCCACTGTTCTACGCGATGATCACCACGTGCAGCAGCATACGTCCATGGCGCGGACTTATTGACTCATCCATGTTACAATGTGTGCCAAGCACGCCTCCAGACACGTACAACCTGTAAACTCTACTCTCTTAGCTAATGACTCCAATGATGAGATCCTAACCAAAGTTCTGCAACAGTTTTAGCTAACAAAGCTAATGTTGGTGTGAAGGAAGGAGAGAGAGAGAGAGAAGAGCAATAAGCAGGGTGTAGAAACATATGTATTAGTGGGCCCAAGTAGCTAGTGTTGTGTCTTGTGAGAAGGATAGGAAAAGAGAAACTCCTTTTAAGAACACTTATTATATAACGTGGCCTTCTAATATGACTTCTAGGCAATCTACAAGTGAGATAGGTGATTACAGGTGCGTCGTCCTTCGCCGGGGGAGCCAGTGGTCTTCCTTGCCTCTGTTGGCCTTCGGGCCAGCGTGAGGAGTTGAAGACCGTGGGTCTCTCCCCAATAGGAGGTTCTGGTCCTTCGAGATGTAGGTTAGGTTTCCTAGCGGTGGCATCGAGGCGGTGGCGGCGATGGCGTCACCATGGAATAAAGTCCTCTCGAGCTCGTCACCGTCTCGATGGTGCTCCACTCCGGTGTTGTCGATGAGCTCGTGGAGGTGGAGTTCGGTTTAAGCGGCTCGTGTACGGGGATTCCGGTTCGAGTTTGCCTCGTTCTACGCCGAATTCATGTGGCGGCGGATCCGGCGGCTCATGTCTAGGATACGGCGGCGTTTGTGGGTGTTGTGGCATGATGGAGTGTAGATCGGGATTGATTTTACGGCGGCAAGCGTCGTCGGGCGAGCTCCCGTCCGGATTGGAGGTGCTCGAGGTGTACCCCTAGTCGATGTCCTTCCATGGAAATCAATCCCGGCATCCGCGTCGGGTGACTATTGCGGCTACTCAAAGCCTTTGTGCGATAGGGATCCTCCAGTTCTTCGGTGGCGATGGAGTCTTCTTCCACGACGATGACCGGCGACGGCTTCACGACGGTAGACGAAGGCGAATTCTGGTGATTCGGGAAGCATGGGGTCTAGGGACCTAATTGTATTTTCTTTTTTAGGGGCCTTTGTGCAATAAGGGTAGGACAGTTGTCCATGTGTCCTCTTCTGTACTTGTATGTGTATGTGTATGTTTGTTTTCAAAAAAAAACATGACTTCTAGGCAAGCACTTAACTCTATTACTGACCTTACTCTTAGGGAATGTTCAACCCATAGATAGGGGTCGTCTACGGAAGCCTCAAATCTAATAAAACAAACAGAAAACTAAAAATACAAGTTGTACTACCCACAAACAAATGGTCGTCTACTAACTATGGATTTGAGTAGCATGGAGTTTAAGCAAAATATGGAAAGTTTTAAAATAGATGGCTACCTAAGGCCTTCTGCAGTGTGTTCCTAGAATGAGGCTAAAAGGGAAAATAATTTAGGCACCATTCAAAACACTATAAAAAAAGGGTGCCAACTTTTAGCCATGCCATGAAAAATAAGAGCGATGAAAGTTGATGCACATGTGCTTGTATAATAGAAAATTGTTTTGTTGGTACGAATGTCAGTCAATTATTGTCACTACAATCCGCTTCACTTCTGCAAGTTTGGAAGAGAGAGGAGGACGTAGTGATTATTTTATTTCAAGGTCACAAGACTCGTAACTGGCTCACACTGCAATTGTACTAACGTCATGCCCAGTGCTCAACGTGCCTGCTGGCCTTTTCTGGAAAACCTAAACAAAGAAGTAGGAAGTGTGTTTAAGAAGTAGGTGTGTTTTAGAGGCCCTGTTTATTTCCCATGCACCAACCCAAAAAGTGTTACAGTTCCCCCATCACATCAAATTTTTTAACGCGTCGTAGAACATTAAATGTAGATAAATAAAAAACTAATTGCATAGTTTGATTGAAAAGTACGAGACGAATCTTTTTAGCTTAGTTAGTCCATAGTGGGAACAATAATTATCAAATACAAATGAAAAGTGCTACAATATCCGAACCCAAAATATTTCACCAACTAAACACCCCATAGTATGGTTGAGCTCTGCCTTTGCCTTTGCCTTTGCTTATGGGGGCACCGGTGGCAATTTCGCCCATCTGCTGGCAGCTGGCTGCTCCAAAACGTTACAGCAAATGAAACAACACAAAGCATGTTTTCAAATACTTTGTTAACGTTATCAGCATATTCTGACTACATCTGTTGTCGTGTTACCATTCCTGATCCAAATTAGTATAATTTTAACCCACGGGAGGTCTCCTCTTGATTTCGCATTTTGTGCTCCCCGGCAGCTGCGAGCTCCGCCGCCATTTACTCCCTTCCTTGGGGTCTGACTGATTTATCTTAGGGCTTCTTCCTTCCTCGTTGGCGATGAGGCGGCACGGGTGGCAGCTACCCTACCATCCTCTCCAGGTCCGTTTCTTGCGTCGTGCTTCTCCGTGGCCTTCTCGCTGCTGCTGCCCTGTTTCTGATGTGGGCAAGTGTTGCAGGTGGTAGCGATAGCTGTCTTCCTGGCGCTGGGCTTCGCTTTCTACGTCTTCTTCGTGCCCTTCGTTGGGGGAGACAGGCTGCAGTATTTGCTCATGGGCCTCTACACCCCACTGGTGAACAGCTGCCATCGTTGTGGTGTCCCCCTTTTGTTTCAAACAGCCCTCTTGTGTGTGTGTCCCTACTTAGATCTACCTTTCCTTTTTGTGCTCTTCACCTCTGTGTCTTTCTTTACCTCTTCAGTATGTGCAGTGAGGAGTATGCTATGTTTGGTAGTTAATAAAAATATCAATGTGACATATCAACAAACATAGAAAACACAAGCACAACTAACAGTAACAGAGTCCTTTCGCCTACAGTGTATGCTGACTAATGAAGCCAAATCTATCATTTCAGGTTGGTGTAGGTCACTATAATATGTGTGTGCATGTGCTGATTGTAACATTGTGCAATCAGTGGCAAAACTTGATCACATTAGAATTGGGGAAAGATCCAGTTATTTCACACTAAGCAATGTCAACTTCGTGTCAAGGTTGACTACTTGTCATGGTTAAAGTTGAACATTTTTTAATTAACAGAACAGTGATATTGATGTTTCCTGTTAGTATGGAGCAATCAGTGCTTATAATATATGCCTCTATCCTTAAATTATTGCGGCTAGAAGTGTCATTAATCAAACTTCTGAGCAATGAATCAGACGAAAGTTTTCTATATTTGCTTCTGCAAATTTGATTAGTAACCGTTGTAAGACATTTTGCAGATCACCTGTGTTATCCTGTTATATATATGGTGCACTGCAACAGATCCTGGTGATCCAGGCATTTTCTTAAAATCAAAAAGACCACCTGAAAGAGAGTCATTCAGCAATGGTTGCAGTGCTGTTAATAACAGTGAGAAGTTGAGCAATATTTTTTGAAGCAAAGGATTCATCTTCATACATGAAATTTACCAGGGTTCTTTTGCTTGATGTGCTTCCCATTTTCTTGCTTATGCAAAAAGATGGTTCCACTCAGATGATCAATCTTCAGAACAGAACGCAAGTGAAGAAGGCATGTTTTTTTGCAGCTTGTGTGAAGCAGAGGTATGTCAGCAGATTTATGTCTCTTTTAAAATTGAGTCAGTGCTGCAACTTGATCATTCAAATATTTCTCTTCAGCCCCTCGTAGGTACAGTTTCTCTTTAGTCCATTGTTAAATGAATCTCTCAATAAACAGATGATATTACCTTTCCAAAGCCACAAAATAGTCACAGCTCCACATCATTTTGAGTTGTGATTTGCTAGGACTCGCTGCAGTTACAAATAAGTGATGTTTTATTGTTATCAGAAATCAACTATTCCGTCCTTTTAAAAATTGTAAGATGTTTGCAGTCAACTTTCTCTAGCTTTGACTAAGTTAAGAAAAATGCTCCAATATCTATAACATCAATTAGTTTCATATCCACCATAAAACTGAAAATGCATTTATTCGGCACTGTAAATGTTAATATGTATTTTCTATAACATCAGCTAAAGTTACAGAAGTCTGACTAAGGACAAAACTGAAACATCTTACGTTTTGAAGCTGATGGAATGTTCCAAACTTTGAATTTTTATCATAATATATCTATAAAATGTAGACAAATCTACATTATGAAACTGCCTTTCAAGAGCAATCTACTTGTGTTACTTCCAAAGACTCGAACTCAATGTGTTTGTAATCAAAGTTTGGAACAATTGTCATTTATTTAAAACTGGAGTTAGTATAAAGCTATGGCTATTTTACGCAGGTGTTGCAGCACAGTAAGCATTGTAGGGTTTGTGACAAGTGTGTTGATGGCTTTGACCACCACTGTAGGGTAAGATTTTTTTTTTCCATAATTTTGTTTTTTAAACATTGTGTTTCCTTTAAAGAAATGTTATTTTAACTAATATTCTGTAGTTGTGTCATGTAGTGGCTCAACAATTGCATAGGAAAAAAAAACAAAAATTCTTCATCCTAATGGCTTCAGCAGTTATCTTGGTAAGTACAATGATCAAAAGCTTTGACAAGGATGTAAACAGTTACTCCATGAGTATTAATTATGTATTTTCCTTTATTACTAACAATGCAACAGTCAAATCCCAGAATCAAGTAGGCACCATGTAATCAGCATTGCTGTTCCATGTCCTTATTATTCTAGTTGATCATTGACTGGCCTGCATGGTTTGTGCACGAACAGCTTATAATGAAGTGGTTAGTGGGTTCTCTTGTGTTGATTCTTTTCTTTATGAAACGGGGAGAATTCTCTGGGCAGATCATCTCAAAACTTGGAAGCAGCTTCTCAACTGTGGCTTTTGTAATTGTCGTGGTGAGTTTAATAAGGAAACTATCACATATTTTTTTGTCATTTGTAGGCAGTATCATAGATAGACAGTTATTTTTTTATATCTAAATTGCAGTAGCTGATGTTCCCATTATTCTCTCCATGTACTATTGAAACCTAGCCGGGTTATATATTGGCTGCACACAAACTGTTGTTTTCATTTGTTTTGTTAAAATATGATGAATAAAAAAATGAAAGTTTAATTGTGAAAAATATCTGCTATGCTATTAATTAGCTGAGAATAAATTTTACTGCATTAACAGAAAATTACTTTTGCAGGTGACATGTACGTTACTAGCAATGGTTGCAACAATACCACTCTCACAACTTCTATGCTTCCACATTCTTCTTATCAAGAAAGTGAGTCCCTCAGTAGCCATCCAACTAAACAGTCAATTCAATTCATATTTGAGGAACTAGAATGACTTTTTGTTTAATATTCTACATTTCCTTTATTTTATATATAACTATCTGTAATATATTATTGAAGTATAAGTGAATTACCCACCTTTTCCTATCAATTTAAGTGGTTGGGTTCTAGTGGTCGGTGCATGCAACTCAATATGGTATGATTGCCGGAGGTCTCAAAATCCAAATCCTAGCGGGCACAATTAAATAAAATAATACAGCTGACTCCTATTTCCACATTGCAGACCTGAGAGCCTTGCCCACCTATTCCTATTAGCTTGCTTTTAAGTTGAACCTATCTCCTGGAGTTTTTAATCTTCCATCTTATTTGAAAGTTCATAACTATTGTTTCAAACTGCAAGAATTATAAAAATCCAATCCAATTGGCTTCTCTCTCCATTTACGTAGCCTCTATTGATAAATAGGTAGAGTTTTCATATCTTAACCACAGTTTTTTATTTATGCATAAGAGAGCCAACTAAAATAATATATTTAACTTGCTGGAAATTATAACCAGTTTTAAATTAAATTCCTGGGGAGAGCATGTTTGAACTTCTTAGTTCCTTGTAACTTGTAAGCATGACTCTTTTGTTACAACCTAAATTTCTTACTTTTCCTTTATCTTTCAGGCTGAATTCAAGTATAATTCTAATTATCACATTTCCCTTGACAACATGAATGCAGGGAATCAGTACGTATGATTACATTGTAGCTTTGAGAGAGCAAGAACAACAAGAACATTCTGAGCACCAGAGCCCACAGATGTCCATCATTAGCTCTGTCACAGGACTTAGTACTACTAGCTCTTTTCGGTCCGCTTCATCGCGGTTCATGGTGTACTCCACCAAGACTACTAGTTGAAGATCAGGTACAGCACTACCACATCAATCTATCAATACTAGTTTGTTGATTTATTCATTTTTCTTTGTGAACTGACCAGTATGCAGAACTAAGAGGCAGCAATTTAAATTCCTATACTATTCTTCATGTGGCTTTCGTTTGGCTATATGTAGGGTATACCCACACTTGATTGTGACTAAAAGCCTTTGTTGTCTTTTTATACTTTATGTGATCTAATTGTGACTGTAAGTTGGATTATGCTTAACGAATAGTAGACTGATTGTGGAGGATACGAAGGTACACACATATAGGCAAGGATGACCAAGGTTTATAGCAATCAGTGGTGGACCTAGAATTTTTGTATGGGGTATGCCGGGCCAAAATTTTTACAATGTGATTCGGTAAATTCAATTAGCAATTTGTTAAAGAATTGCAATTTTTGCCCCATTATTTGATATATACAAGTACTAAAGTGCACAATAAATTTCAAATTTAACTAATTTGCTATATCTTAGTAAAAGCCAGTCCTGTAATTTAGGGCCCGGGGCAAACAATTATATGTCCTCTTTCACCTCATACTCATTACATGCACTAAAATAACCTTGTTCCACCTTAAAGTTCATATAATACCTGCTAAAAAACACTTACTTCGTCACTTAGCAGTGATTATATAAGTAGCAATTCAGAATTTGAGGACACTGAAGGAGCTCAGTAGGCCTGAAACAACAATCTTTGTCCACAGCTGAATGACTTGTAATTTGTAAATTACAAGATATTGTTTTGTGATTTGTGATGCTAAAAACAAAAGGATAGAATAGGAGTCAGAGTCAATCAGCGGTGGTTCTCTTGACGAGTCATCAGTGGTGGTTCTCTAGATAAACGTGCACGTACCAGGTGGCTGTGCTGGCTGTTGCGCTCGCGGTGTTGGCAACTCACCGTTGTGCCGCATACTTGCATTGTGTGATCGCCCGACAACCATTGTCTGCCAATTGTATCTATTTTCCTAGGGTATGCCAGGCCACGCCTGGACATACCGCTGGGTCCGCCCATGATAGCGATAGAACTAGTCAATAGTGATCCTTGTCTATTAGAGTATTAGAGATGAATCTATCTATCCTAGCCATATAGAGCTCGAAGGCCCAGTGGGGGCGCACAGGCTCCATAGTTGAAGTGTCAGCGTTGTAGACGTTGAGACTGGACCCGAACTTGGTGAAGACAGAGGTCAAAAGCCCGTTGGTGAAGATATCAGCGAACTGCGATGTTGTGGGGACATGCAGGACCTTGATGTCACCAAGAGCCACATCCAGGTGGATGAAATGAAGATCGACCTCGATGTGCTTGGTGTAGTTGATCTCCCTAGTGCCGACCACCAGGGTTTTATGGATTAGTATTTTTGCAATATAGTAATACCTATGTGCTAATCTACACCCTGGGTGTAGCGAAAATTCTACACCCAGTAGAAATTAACGAATTTCAAGTTATTACTACTGCGTGCAATTACTGAACACCCTACTAGTGACCGTGGTTCAGTAATCCCACAAATTGGTTCAGTATAAGTAACTACTTTGCGCGATTACCGAACACCCTACCAGTGAGCGTGGTTCAGTAATCCCGCGATTTGGTTCAGTATAATTTTTGATCGGTTTGGTCAGTAATTGACTATTGGGTGTAGAATGGATTCTACACCTAGGGTGTAGAAACACTGTCATATAATAATATTAAATATTTTACAACCATTTTCATATATACAAAATAGTAATGATCGAAGTACATGGGCATGTTGAAAATTTTGTGTTTTTAATAGTAACAAGCAAACATGCCCACGCATTTATTTGTGTTGTGGTCATGCCGATGCTAAGGAGCTAGCTATTTTTGTTGGATTTCACTGCTCTTGGTCCAGCCTTAAATCAAATAAATTTTGAAACCCACAATAAATGCTAGTGTAATACATGATTTATGTTGTATGGAAAATTGATAGGAGGTTGGTTCCACTAAAGTAGGTGGCTATTGTATGCACTTGCTGTGAGTTTAAGAAAGTTAGAAGGTTGCCACCCGCACCCATGCTATGACCAAAAGGGGCTCAGAGGCAGGTAGACCATAATGTGAGTGGTGTGGTGCCAACTAAGGTTTTGGAGCTCCAAATGTAATATCGTTTATCTTCTTTCTTTGTGTTTTTGCTTCTTTAGCTGTTGTATGTTTGTACTCTTTGTTTTAACAAATTTTCAGTAGGGGGCAAACCCTCCTGTTCCCTTAAAAAAAAATAAGTGAGAAGGGTGAGACTGAGGATCGAGCGACGAAAGAACAGTAAGGGATGGGCAGAGAAGAGAGTGAGAGATAGGCAGCTAGAAATTTTCAGTTTTTGCTCTTCAATATATCTCACATACTCAATGCTCATCCCATTTTTCTGCAGGATGTCTCTCATCCAGACATGCCACAGAATTCCACTGGTAAGAAGGCCAGGAAAGACAAAGGAACCAGAAGGAAACCTCCAGGAGCTATAAAAATCAGCCCATGGTCACTGGCTCGCCTCAATGCAGAGGAAGCCTCAAAGGCAGCTGTAGAGGCCAAGAAGAAATCTAAGGTACTCCAGCCGATCACAAGGCGGGGGAATATTCTTAAGCCTGACAAGACAACAGACAAGAGCAGGGTGTTACTAGTTGTACCTGAACGATCTCTGGATCCTATGGCAAGGACATCTGCTAGTGGAACTGACTGCGACTTCAGCGACATGGTCATGGAAACACCTAGCAGCTTAGCCCCATTGCAGCACGAGGCCAGGAGTGCCTTCCAACCTAGTGCTGCATTGTCCTTCAGGAACCTCAACTTTACTTCATCACCGGAGAGTAGCTTGGAGTCACCCGATCTCCTCCCCTTCCGTGTCTCCATGTCAGGAGCAGATGAACTCCAAACCTTCATGTCACTTGCAGCCTCAGAGTCGACTGCTCAGAGGAGTATTGCGCTTTCGAGGTCGACAAGTGGCGGGTATGAAGCCTCAGGAGGCGAGGACGGCGACCGAATACCCTCTAGAATTGTGCACCGGTCGTCCAATTGGACAAATATCATTCTTAATTCAGGTAGGCAGGAAACAATGTTCAATCTGAGCTTGCCTACATCTGTAGGGTTCACTACTGACGCCAGGCTGACCTAGGTCAAATTTTTTTGCTAAGAGTTGTTGAGTTCTTAATTAGTTATGTGTTGTTGGCCTGTGACCATGCAATGGTCAGAACCAGTGTTGGAAACCTAATTTTTCGTTTGAGTCTGGTGCAGTGCTACTACTATATTATTCTTACTCCTAGTGTTTTGCAATCAATGGATATATAATGTGCCTCTTCAAGCTGTCTATTCTTACTCTTACCATTGTTTACGGTTACTTGATCTGAATTTACTCCACGGCTATGGAAGATCTGGACATTCTTGAACAACTTATTGACCTTCCAGGATGCCGCTAAGGCGTGTTGTATTGAACATTTTCTCTATCTTAATACAAAGATATGTAAACTTTTTGTGTGATCGAGAAAAGAAACTCCATGGCTAGGTTTGCTTGACCATTGTTTTCTGTTCTGGCACACATTTGAGCCTTATAAATAAAATTCTTCCGTTATGTTAAGGGTTTATATTAATTTAGCATATAATCTTATAGTTCATTTCGTTCAAGTAAATTTAGAATAACATATGACATTTAAGCCTTCAACAAAATTCTTTTGGTTTGTTGCCTTGATCAGATCTGACAATTTGTCACGAAGAACAAGTATAATATGAAAGAGATCATAATGTTCTATTATAATCTAATAGGGCTCCTGTATTCATAACGATGTTTTCAAGTCTAATTGTGATTTTGTCATTCATACACCTTTGAGAGACTTGAGAGTACCATTGGAGGAACATAAGCATGTTTCTTTATAAAAAATCAAAAACATCGGGAAGTTGTATCAAACCAAAGGAGGAGAAGGAGCCTCTCCATCCAAGTTGGTTTGTATTGCGATCTCTCACATAACAAGGTGAAAGCTACAAGCCCCATATGAACAAGGTAAGATGGGTGAGTCTAAATACCAGCTTATTCAATTCAAAGAGAGAGTGTTGGTTTGTATACAAGTTTTGTAGAACGTTAACATTGTAGCAATTCTTGATCACCAAATGTTAAAACCGCATCTTTGCTCGGGACAAGTAAAGGGATAGCTTGGGGGCTTTGTTGACGGTCACTAAACCCCATGTTTGACCATCAACATTCTACCAAAGTGAAGGTAAATCACATCACAAGTAGCAAATCTTTTTTTATATAAATGACCTAGTTCCACTAGTATTCAGAGAATTTGCATACAACAGCAAAATTCTCAAAATATTTAAAAAGAATAGCTTCTAGAAGGGACTCCATGTGACAGAGGGTTAGGACCCATCTTGTGGGGTCAATCGACCCCACTAGGGCGTTAGGCGATGCCCCTACTCACCTTGCCACGTCACCGATCCACCTGAAGTGTAAGAAACACACTTTGAGCCATTCTACACTCCGGTTTGATCCAAAGGTGTCGGATGGACCTCACTTGGATTGGAGGCCCCACTGTCAACCACTTGGGTACGCCATCGACCTCCAACCACCTTAGGACAACATGTAACCACCGCCTCTGCACTCCCTCTTCCTTGAGCTCTAGTGTAGTAGCTAGGGTCAGGCCCGTACATTAGCATGTGCAAGTGGACGCGATTGTTCAGAGCCTCCAAAATACAGGGCCTCCAAATTTACACTAAGTAGTAGGAGTATTGTAATTAGCAATTAATCCTTGAATATAAAAAAAGGTATAGCCATCATGCAACCATGAGTTTGTTAACTGGAGTATTATAGCCCAACGTAACTCCCATAACCATCCACCATGGCTTCCAGTCTACCTGGATGCTTGGCTCCGCTTGTCTTTTTATTTTATTATCCTCAATCAATTGTCTATTGTCATATCTTGGATAACATATTAGTCTATTAGATAATCTAAAATTTTATATATAATTAGGGAATTGGAGAAAAGATTTTTGGTAATAGTGGGAGTAGAGAAGGTATGCTTGGAGACCGTAAGTAACTGATGGATTTAGGATGCACTAGCTGATCTAGAACCTGGGATCCAATTTGTAGACATTAGTGGTAGATCTAACCTGGGATCGTCAAGAACTTCGCAACCGGGCCACGGATCTCGGTCGCTCGGTGTGCGATGCGGCGGCTCACATCGAGAGCAGCGACCCTAGCACTCTCAGGGCTGCTCTCGTGAAGCTCCTGTCGATTGTAGCCAGCATGATTGCGTCCGTGGCGAGGTGGCGCTCATAGGGGCGGGCGGGACGGTGGCGCGGCCACATCATTCTTTTTGTTTAGAGTCCTCCAAATCATTGATACGGCCTGCTAGGGTAATGGTGGGAATACAGTTAGAGTGAAGCTAGCTATGCTTGAGAGCGTAAGAGTCTTCTATGTCTAATATAGCTCCTTTGTAGTTTCCCTTTTGTGCTAAAATACGGACATCACTTTTTTCTAGTTGATGGTAACTAGAAGAATGTTGTCAAGTCACAAATGTGTTAGTCATTCATCTAGTGGACTCGAAACTGCAACAACTTGGATATCAGAGATCACTGAGTCTAGCCCTTTAATCAAAGCGTTAGAACTCGATATTATTAGTCGAAGGATACTGAATGAATGACAATTGAACTATCTAACAACTACACCTATCGACATACATAACTGGATACATATAAAATGCAAAAAAAAAAAAAAAAAAAACGCTAGATTAAGTAGACATAAAGACTCGAACTGAGTCAAACACACAACAAGCTAATGGAATAATTTCGTTGAAGTAACTCATTATTGATAACTCTAACACTCGACATGACCTATCGACAAAACTGAACCATTTATGTTTTTGTCAAGAAATGTATGATTCATCGCTGTTTTTTTATAGGTAGAAACTGAAAGATTATTCATTTCATGAATCTTATAAATTTGTGCCACGATTCAATTATCCATTTAGATGTATGTGAATCTTTGAACAAGATGTAGTGGTTTGAGGAAATTTTCATACAGAATAGACAAATCGTGAAGAATTCGTAACAATCCATTCTGCATAGTATACTGCTACTTTTTATGTTTTCGTAATGGCTGTAACTTGAAAAGGCCATTGGCAGAGATATGATTTCTCCTAGGTCCATAATGATTAACTTGTTTGTGGTTAAGGATTTACTAAATTAGCATAGGCATTTGAAAACCCATTGATTCCTTACAAAATAATCTGACATGAAAGGGTGCACTCATGCTCTTGCGTGACTATTTTGTTTATTCTGAAGTTATATCATAAGAGCAGGAGGATTCTTATCCGGTAAGTGTTTAGAAATTGTACCCGATACAAAATGTTAGTATGGTTTGAACAAAGTCAAATTTAGTAGTTCTTTTTTTAGCATCGTCAAATTTACGAGTTGACGAATAAGCGGAAGCAATATCAACTTACAACAACAGCCCACTCATATCAACATATAATGGAAACTAGAAAGGGATTAGTGTCTTGTCAAATGCAAAGCAAAATTGTATATAAAGAGCAAAGTAAATTATACGAAGCACCTAGTGAATTAATGTGCTGAAATCTGAAACTTTCATGGCTTATTGTAGTGAATGCATAGGTGGTTGTTGAGGAGCGGAATCATATTTTAATTGATTGAAGAGAATGCCCTAGCAAGTGAGATTTTTTTAGCAAGAATATACTTTATCTTGACGTGCAACTAAGATTTTAGTACGTGTGTTATTATTATCTTTACCACAAAAGAGCTATGCAAGCTATGTTCCATTACACAAAGTAAAATTAGAATTATAAGTACACAACCTAGATACACAAAGTAATTGCAAAAAGCTTAATTGAAATAGGGAATCAAATTCCCATCGACACTCTAGTCCTCTTTAGAGCCTGCAAGATGCCCTCGCAAGCTAGGCTCTCAATCAGGTAACTTCGTACATGACATAGGTGCGTTGGGCAGCAGCAGGGCAACGTCTAATGATGTAGCTTAAGGCTACGGCGGCACGTCCAGGCTGCGACAATGCATCCTGATGTGACGACGGGCCGGCGTCATCGCCCACCTAGGGCTTGTCAGCCGAGAGGTCGCGGTACCATGGAGCTAATATCGAGTATCGACTGCGGCGTATTGCCCACCTGAGACAGACTTCTACCGACCCACTTTCAACGCTAATTACACTTCTAGCTAGCAACTGCAGTTAGCACCGGCAGCGACGCTCCATGAGAGCTGATATCGAGCAGCGATTGCGGTGTTTCGCGTGCCATGGTGTACGCGACGTTTGGATCCAGAATTCTAGTCCATGTACCTCATTTTGCCAAGGGGCGAAGTTGATATTTGAGGTGGCTAATTGGAGAAAGAATGAAGAAAAAAAATGATACAAGTTAGTGGAATGGCATGAATACAAAAAGAAAATGATGAATTTTCAAAGTACATGCTGAAAATAATAAATTCACGAAAGTCCAGGTTCCAGTGAACTTTTTTGTTGAGACTAAAAAAATCCCTAGTAGACCAAACATGGTATGACCTTTTTAGAACTTTTGGCTAAAAGTCTATAGAAATACAGAGTCTTTTTTTCAGAAGTTCTAAGACTAAAGAAATCTTAGCACTTTTGTAATAATAGTGATGGTTGTTAGACATCACGTTCTCCGGATTATACAATCACACTCACAGGCACAGGAACACAGAGACGTAAGAGAGGAAGGAGTTCTATTTCACTTTTCATTGTATTACATCACGGGAAAGTGACTCCCTTTTATAGAGGAGCATACAGAATGGATACAAACTATTACAGTTTGTGAACTCATTGACATTCTCTTCCTCTTCATTAATTTGACCACCATTTAAAGTCTTTTGCGACACGAGTCATTCAAGTGCTTGTGAGTTTTTTTTTTTTTCTGTTACAGTTTGTGAACTCATTGACATTCTCTTCCTCTTCATTAATTTGACCACCATTTAAAGTCTTTTGCGACACGAGTCATTCAAGTGCTTGTGAGTTTTTTTTTTTTTTTTTTTTTTTGACAGTAGGCCTATGGCCATGTCTGAATAAGCTAGCACGACAATATGCCACTACAAGCTCACGTGATGATGGACCCCGTGACATCTTGTCCGAGCTGATGTAGCATACTCCCTCTGTCCCACTTCTGAAATGGGTTAAATTGTTTTTGAACTTTTGAAGCTTCGTGTTTGGTATCCGTCTTTATTCAAAATATTTATGCAAATCATAAAATAAATTAATCAATATTCAAGTATCTTCATTGATAAAAATAAGTCATAACAAAATAAATTATATTTGTGCAAAAAAATTGAATAAGGCGAATCGTCGAAGAAGATGGACGGAATCTGGGGTGACAAACTCAGTGAGACGGAGGGAGTACAGGCGTCAGTATCTGAACATTTGATTGCGTTTACAGTATTGTTATTTAGTGTAAACATTAACGCTGTTTTTATTATCTGAATCGTGTTTGCATTAACAGTGCGCAATTAAACAACAGAGCAGCGCAACGGACGGAGCACTAGATTCGCTACGGCGTCCCTCACCTCCTCTCACATGCACACACATGCCGACATAATTCCACGCCGCCCCACCACGCGGACGCGGCGGGGGCGACCATTATTCCTCTTGGCACCGCCCACACCCCGTCGTCTATCCACGCATTCCCCACCCCCACACTTCACTTCTTCCACTCTCGCTCTCCTAGCCGCTGGTGTCGGTGCCGAAGGCGAAGGCAATGGCACCCCCTCCGCGCGCCCCTCCTCCTCCTCCTCGCGGCGGCGCTGTGCGCGCTCGCGGCGGCGCCGGCGGCCTCCGCGTCGCGCGACCTCCGCCCGCTCCGGGCGGGCTTCGTCGTGCGCGGCCGCGTCTGGTGCGACACCTGCCGCGCGGGCTTCGAGACCCCCGCATCCACCTACATTGCCGGTGCGACGACTCATCATCATCATCCCCTTCTTCTCGTATGCATGGCTTGCCTTTGCTGCTGATACTGGTGCTTGTTTGGAATTCGAATAAACTTGTTTCCTCCTCAACCCTCTGGATCTGGCCGTGCACACACATACTGGCTGGTTTTGCTTTATGGGAGTGTTGTTTGGATGCGCTCCACTCCTCTGGGCGTGTGGGGATGGCGTCGAGCTAGCCTCGTGCGTCCTTAAACTACAGAGTAGAGTAGGCTTCATGTTTAGTGTTGGTTTATGCACAAGTTTAGCTTTCTGCTATCGCCCGTCCTCGTCCATGGATTTGTTCTAGTTAGATCCACTTGTGATTTCTTTCTCTCTCTCTCATTTTGACTGACGAAATGTGTAGTTGCTCCAGGGGATCTACCAGATGTGCGCTTAGTACATGCTACCTAAATGGACATCAGTGTGCATTGTGTGGATCCATGTGCTTCAAATCTTTCGCTGGCTTTGAATAGTCAATCGAGATCTAGGGTATTAGGCGCTCCGACCATGTTGATGGTCGTGGATTTCTCCGTCGGGGCATCGAGTAGTGTATGGTTCAGTGTACTCAGTATTTTATTGTTGGACATTGGGGTCTGGATCAGGCTATGTTGCTCATGTTTGATGTGCTGCCAATTAATAACCATGATTCATCTTTAAGTCTCTGCACTCTGAAATAGATTAAGTATCATAGATGGATCAAACATGTTTCTATTGAATCCATGTTTATCTGGTTGTCTAGGGAGGCAGTCATCACAGAATATGAATAAAGAATTAGAAATACTCAATCTTTGTTGTTCAAACTATTAACTGTGACATTACTGATGTCAAATCGGACAATATTGAAATTATGTTGACTATCCCAGACTGGCACCCATACGAAGACTGATGTTATATTTGTAGCTTGAGAAGTTTTTCTGAATTTGAGTGAATACGCTAGTTTGCCCCAGGAAGTGCCAAAGTGGTATGTGGCTTAACCTGTATAACTGCTATCATTTTGGAAGGAGATAATTGCTATCTTTTTTGTTGTATTTATACCAGAGAATATGTCACTTTATTCTTTTGGAAGGATAGTTTCTTTTGTCTTTCAAGCAGAATTATACAGTAACATCGCATGAAATCCAACTGCTCAGTATTTTCTGATCTGCAGCTGCGCATGATTCATCTGGCCTGTCTACTGCAAAACAAATAAATGGAATTGGTGGTCTTCAAGACCATAGGATCTTTTAAATTAGGTGCAACTACAAAGCAGTCTTGAGAAGTAATAACTAGCCAAAAGTAAAGTGAAAACAGTACTTCCAATTGAAATAAATACCTCTTACAATTCCATTCAATTTCTAAGAAACCGTTGCCCTCATTATGGACTTGCGCAAAAAAGCCCTTTCCCTCTTTAGCTGTAAGTTGCATATAATCATGCTACTGGAACATACATTTACTTTTTCTCATTCAGATAACCATTGGTCACGCACAGGCAGCCAAGATGAAATGTTTGGCCCCTTTTTTGACATTTTTTAGCATTCCAAACTTCGATAGGTATTGTCCACGCTAATTTATATTTTATTCAATCTTTAACAAATTGACTTGGACACTATTTGCTTTATGATATTATTTGTATTTGTAGTTGAGCTTTCCATTGTGGATGGAGTATTTTCCAGTATCATTAAAAGAACTCAACCTGCAGGGGGTAAGACAGCCCCAAGTGTCACCATTGCCCATGTGAGAATGATCATGGCCGGGGCTGGAACTTAGACTTGTCTTTTGGTGTCGGACAAACAAGGAGAATGTTTTTAACCCCCATGGAGAGTTGAACCGAGGAGCTGAGTAGTGCTACTAGAGCCACCTAACCAACTTAGCTAAAGTTTTCAGCTTATTGATATCGTGGATCAAATTTTGTAAGTTGGGCCAAGCCTCACAAAACCTGGCCATTATTGGAATATTATATTGCTTAGAAAACAGGGCATGGAATATTATTGGAAAGAGATGCTGAGCCCATGTAGAAATGGAAGCAGGCATGAATTGGTGAGGCAGAGGTCTCAGACGCAGATCGGCAGGCAGAGGTTGGATGTCAGAGGCATGAGTTGACAAAGTGGAGGCCAGAGGTGAAATCAGTGGAATCTGTGGAGCAGCAGCAGGAGCTGAAAATCCATGGAGCAGAAGAGGCGGGAGCAGCCGTGGATCGGCAAGCAGAGGTTGGAGGCGAAATCAATGGAGGCTGTGGAGC
>JADLZK010003176.1:0-114828 GCA_015847255.1 Hyparrhenia diplandra | reverse complement strand
ACAAAGACGTCTCGACATGCAAATGCAAAACAGCATTGCCACTAGCAGCACAGATCACTTGTCGCATCGACCATCACAAACAGTCAAACACCAGAGACGAAAAGCCAAGCTAGTGATCTGACTCTCCTCGATCGCGCGCACGGTGCACCTGCACAGTCGTCGTCATCATTCCAGCTTCGTCTGCACCTGGCGGGACGCTGCTGCCATCGGCGGGTACTCGAGCAGCGGGCGTACCGGCGGCGCCGGCAGCGCGGCGGAGGCGGGCGACGTGCGGTCACCGCGGCGGTGGTCGTCGGGCCAGCAGCGGCGTCGGGGCGGGCGTGGACGACAGCAGGAGGCGGAAGGTCCATGCGAGGACGTCGGGCGCGAAGACGCGGAAGACGAGGAAGACGTCGTACCAGCTGCGGGCGCTTCGTAGGCGTCGCCGCGGCAGGCGCCGCCACCAGCGCCCGCGCGTACGCCTCCACGTGCGCTCCTCCCCCGCCGCCTCGCGCTCTTCCTGCTTCTTGATCCACTGCATCTCTGGGTTCCGCCGCCGTGGCTGCTCCTTCCTGATGATGATGGTCCAGCGTCAACGACTTGCCGGCGTCGCCGCCGCCGACTCCAGCCGTGTGCGTCGCCACGGTCACGCCCAGCACTTCATCCTTCACCTCGTACCGAAGCGTCTCGTAAAGTCCACCCCCACCGCCGCTTTAGCCGCCCGCCAAATCGTCATCGTCAATAGCAAAACAGATTCCTTCAGAGTTGAGTCGTGTGTTATACTTTACAGAGAGCGTTCTCATCCTGGGCATGGGCAGCCAGCTCGACGGACGCGTTGACGACGACGCGGCCGTGGCTCTGCCGGAGGTAGGGGTAGCGCGGCGTAGGTCGGGTACACGTTGCCCCAGAAGTTGATGTCCCGTAATCATGAGTTGCGTTTAGATTCTGTACGTCTTTCCTGGCATGGCATGACATGCATGCTGAATTGCTGGATCAGACGACGATCGATCCTAGCACCATACCATGAGGTGGTGGGAAGGCCGTGGTGTCGCCGGCCTCCTCGAAGCTGGAAGTCGTGGCCCAAGCTCACGGTGTTCACCAGATGGTTAACTATGTATGCCCCAAAGACCGAACAAGGGGCGCGGCATTGCGGTACGTTGCAGACAAGTTAAAGAGATTGATTATTTGACTGCACGGCGTCGGCGTCACTGATTGATTGATTGGTTCTTACAGTTAAAGTATCTACTCACGCTGGCCGAAGTAGCTGACCCCGGTGTCGGCGGCGACGAGCACTCCGGGCAAGTCTTCCTCGCCCGACGACGTCGGCAGCGATGACGAGGACCTGCCGGCGCCCAGCTGCCTTGCGTTGTCGCGGATCCCGAACAGCCGCTGCTCCCGCCGCGCCACCAGCACCAGGTTCGTTTACGCGTTCCGCCGCGCGTACTCGTACGCGATTTGCTGCACACGCATGCGGATGCGGTGCGGTGGGCTCATGCTAGTATGCAGACTATGTATGTAATATCATTGATCTGGAACGCCGTGTGATACACCACCTACGTACCTCGCCGATGGCGGAAGGGATGCGGGTGATGACGACGACCTTGCCGAGCATGTCCCTCCATGGTGAGGGTCTTGAGCGCCCACTCGACGCCGCGCGCAGGAACGACAGCGTCGGCCGCGCGAACGCCAGTATCACCATGCTTTCGCCGGCGGGCACCAGGTCCATCACCGCGTTCACCAACCCATCCATCGGAGAAGATCGGAGAGATCCAATGGAGGAGATGCGGAGTCACTGACTTGACGAAGCCGAGTTGTGCAGCTTCTGCTGTCTGGAGGAACGGAACGGCCGCCCAGTTAAGGACAGGCGAGGGTGCGGTGCATGGCGGGCAGCTGCGTGCGAGGCCCGGCCTGATGCGCACGTCGGTCCAGGACCAGGAGGGAGGCATGCTTTTGGCCACTTCCCTCGTACGTATACGCGGCACCCCGCCGCTCTAGCATAGCTTAGAGTACTTGTTATCACTCGAGACATCGCTACTGCCTCCCTCTGCATCATCTCCATCTCCATATCCTTGATGAACTCCGTCCGGTGTTTGCCTTCCAGTAAAATTGAACAATTTGTCTCTGTAGTCACCTGTATGACTCGAGTCTTTCTGCGTACAAATACAAATGAGGTAAGTAAAAGTACTGTAAAAATAAAACTAATCTGCTTCAAAAGTGGCCGTCCGGTTTGGCTTCTAATCTCAACTTCTTAGGTGGCCAGCCAATCAGCTCTTATTTAGTTGTACCAAAACACATGACGGTACAAATTTGCGACTCCATAAAAACATTATGAATTCGATAGTTATGAAAGTGACACTGTTATGCAAGTTTAGGAACCGCTTATGAATTTTTACTCACTGTTGAATCAGGGCTGTGGAAAAGCAAATACCCAGCAGTTGAGTGGTTCAGAGAATTAGAGACGTACAACAGTGAAGAAGAAGAAGCAGAGTATACAAGTTATAACACCACCGCCCACCGGCCTGCAGCAGCCCATAATCACATGCGGAAATGCAAATGGATTTGCAAACTCAATTTCCCTTCCGAATCCAGTCCTTCGTTCTTTCTTTCCTTCGTGTAACAAACATCAAATATTTGATTTTGTTTGTGCCGCCTACTGTACGCACAAAGAATAAGCTGATGTTGCTGACGATCACCACGCACCCAGCTACATAAAGCATGGCTAGAACGCGCAGCACCGCGCCGTGAAGGCCACCGACGGAGTGCACCGCCGGCGGACACAAGGATCGTCTGCCCCTCCCCTCGACCGCGACCTTCTCGTCATCCTCCGGCACGGCCGCGGCAGCCAGGCGCCTTCCTACTGACGGCGCGGTAGATCTCCCATGAGCGGGGTCTCCGGAACGCGGCGTCGACGCGTTGGTGGCGTCGAGCGCGGAGGTCTCGACGAACGAGAGCCCTTCCCGCTCACCGAACGCGCGGCGCGTCCCCGCGCGACACGGCGCGGAGGCCGCGCGCTGTTGCTTCGCCAGGTCCGTCTTGTTTCCGACGAGCATGACGGCGGGACCCGCGGCCGTCGGCGTGGTCACGGAGCTCGCGGAGCCACCGCGACGCGCCGTTCTCGAACGTCGACGACTTGGTCACGTCGTACACCAGTAGCGCCCCACCGCGCCCGCGGTAGTAGGCGCTCGTGATGATCGCCCGATACCGCTCCTGTCCCGCCGTGTCCCAGATCTGCGCCTTGATCGTCTTCCCCGTCCACCTGTGATCATGATCGGAGTTGAGTTGAGGAGTCGAGAGCCTGCAGAGCGAGCAGTCATGGCCGGCCCGGCGGCCCGCCGGCAGGCGAGAAGCGGTGGCAGCGGCACAGCACGGCGGTGCAGTACCTGGATGGTCCGGTGGCGGAAACTCGACGCCGATGGTGGACTTGGAGTCGAGGGAGAAGGTTGCGTGTGAAGCGGGAGAGGAGGTTGGACTTGCTCCACGCCGAGAGTCGCCCACCAGCACCAACTTGAACAGGTAGTCGTAGTCGTCACGGGGCATGCTCACGTCGCCGGCCGCCGCCCCGACATGGACGCCCCTCATTCCGTCCGACGGTGGGTGTACTTGATTGATCGGGGCTTGCGTGATCGACTCTGCTGCCGGCCTGGCTCCTCGTCCTCGCGGCGTCGCGCCTCGCTGCCTGCTGTGCTTGCTGCCTCAGCTGTGCTTCTTCCTCGCAGGCTTCGTCGCCACACTCGAATCGGGTGTTGTTTTTCTCTGCTGGCGCCCCTCCGACCGGGCCTGCTCTTGCTGCTATGGCTGGCTGTCCGGCTGTGGCTTTTAAGCTTTGGAACCAACAAGCCGGAGTGAACCAACAAAAACCGGGAGGAATTGCGAGGTAATGGATGTAGCCATATCCCACTATAGAAAAGATTAAAGTATTCAAAAAAAAATCTGGCACACCATTTTGGAGACATTCTGCTGAGCTGGATGGTGATTTTTTGGAAACCGTTCCAAATGCATTATCATAGTCATCATACGTCTATAGCAACTTAATCATCGGATCAATTATGATAAACAAACCTCTCTTTGCTCCTGGCCGTTGTGTATGATTACGGGTTGTTGCAGTGATCATAGCCTCCCCTGTCACCATCTCATCGCGAAAAAGAACAAATGGTGTTTGTACTTGTTTAGAAGGGCACGCCACGGAATGGGAGTAAAGAGGGGAAAGAGTTCAACGCACGCGGTTTCGACCAGAGCCAGCAATGCGAGGTGACCGTAGCCGGCTCTTACGTGTCCCCTGAGACACGCAATAAAAAGAATCGGCAGAGGGGTATATATCACTCAATCATGCACTGAGAAAAAGTCAACAGGATTTTGCTTCACGGTTGGATCATCATAGGACGACTTATAACGACGCCCATGGTCACTGAACTTTGGAGTTTGATGGTGTTATCTAAATCTTCAAAAAATTATCAGCTTTACAACAAATATAAGTTCCTAACTTCGTTAATTATCAACATATAGTGGGGTTAATTGATCGGAGGTTTTCCGTTATTTCATTCCAATGGAAATGGGGCTTTCTAAAACCTTTAATTTAATTATTATAAAGACGTGGTCACTGGTGGTCTAAATAATCTAGCATATAATTTATAACATATAATTATCGCGGTTATAATATATATTTTTTTTTGGGGTTATCAAGTAAACTAAAATATTATACAATTGGTGGCATGAATTAACAAGCATCACATACTCCCTTCTAAATTGTAAGTCATTACAAGTCATTTTAATACCCTTTCTAAATTGCTTGTTTTGATTTATTTTTACCTGCCAAGCAACGATATATTAGATCTAGATGTGTAGTAAATATTGCTTCAATGTATATACCAAAACCAAAATGACATGAGTGAACCACATAATACGTTCAGATATATGCAAGCATAATAGTTAGTGTCTTCACAAACTAAAGGCTCTTACATTGCAGCTAAGCTTTGTTTGTCAAACCAAACGCAAGCATGAAAAACTGTGGCGAGGCCACAATGGTGTCCCAAAACACCCCTGGCAGGGTGACAACACAGGACATTTTTTTTTTTTTTTTAAAAAAAAATATTTTTTCTACTATAATAACTCAGTCAACACTTATACATTTTGTACTTTCACATTTTCAAAACCAAAATAACGGCAAAGATTTTTGGCTTGTTCATTTTTCCTACTCCAATTAACGTGGGTAAGTGGTTTTTACTCGGAGGTAGTGGCACGGAGGCGGTTTTTTCTCGGCAAATACGCCTTGGGCGCAGTAGTGACGGACCATCAGTTCTAGTGGCCTGGCGGCGGCACCTCCTCTCACACTCCGCAGTCTCGCTGTCTCGCAGCTTCCTGCCCGCGAGCTGCAGTTCAGTCTCCACCACAAGTACTCTCGTCGACGTAGAGGGGGAGGCCACGGCAGGGGAGCAGGGGCCAGCGTGGCCGGCGAGCGGGGATGGCGGGCTCGGCCACGTACTCTGCGTCCGCTACCACCGTGGTGGCGATGGCCAGAGAACAGCAGCAGCAGCAAGGGCGCAGACGGCGGCGGCTCCACGGGCACCAACAAGGGTCGAGGGTCTCGGGCGCCCGGCGAGTCCCTTCCTACTGAATTTCGATTCCGTGGCCTCCGATCTGGGCGAGGTAGTCATCCTGATTGGAGCAATGCAGGGGGAGACGGTGCGTACAATCGAATCGTTGTTTTCTTGCTGAATGAACTCGACGGGGGCTCTTTTACGGATGGGTTTTATTCGCTGCTTACTGGGGATCATAGAAAGTGGGATGAATGGGGAGGAAATTTCATGGATGCATATGGTTCAATCAAGTGAGTGTGTTAGGGGAGAGATAGAGGTTTGGTTCCTGGCTTCCTGCTATTGTTGAATATGTCTTCCAGGAAAATCAATGTTAATGGGATTATGAACACATTGGGGATCACTTATCTAATTATCTTGGACCAAGGAGTCGGGATTCCTGCAATTTGCGACAGATCAGGACTACGGTCGGAGCATCCTACACAATGATGTCTCTTATTTGTAGGTGACGCGGC
The DNA here is from genome assembly GCA_015847255.1 of Hyparrhenia diplandra. Classification (NCBI taxonomy): domain Eukaryota; kingdom Viridiplantae; phylum Streptophyta; class Magnoliopsida; order Poales; family Poaceae; genus Hyparrhenia; species Hyparrhenia diplandra. The sequence continues at coordinate 108,803 of JADLZK010003176.1, read as the reverse complement.
CTCCCAGGATTACATCTAATGTTAAGCAGAACTTGAGGATTCTAAAATTTTTGGGAAGGTATCTTTTTCCCCATTCAGTTTTAGAACTTCCTTTCCAACACTGACATTGCCTATCTGTCTCCCATGCATACAATTCATGTCTTGCTCACACAACATATAAATTTTCGAGAATTGCATATTGTAAGTTTGTAGCTGTATCAAGTGTTTCTCTTTTGATGTGTTTGTTCATTTATTTTTGTCTCAAAATGCATTGAGTGCATGCAAGGTTAACCTTTTGCATTTACAGACCTCAGCATGGGGGTCACATTATCAGATGCATGCAATGCTTTTTAGTTAGATATGTTTGGAATTCACAGTAGTTGAGGTTAACCTTTTGCATTTACAGACCAGCATGGGGTCACATTATCAGATGCATGCAATGCTTTAGTTAGATATGTTTCGAATTCACAGTAGTTGCATCATTTTTAGAGCAAAACACATTAGTTGTTACAGGTACCTAAATCTTTTCTTCCCAGGAATTTGAAAAGGGAGGCAAACAAAATGGACCTCAACCTGCTACTAGGTACCGCGAAAAAGAAAGTAATAAAAAGAAGTGCTTCCTGATGACACAGACTTCTACAGAGGACCCTTCTTCCACTCTTCAATTGTCAGGCTTTGTCCTTCCTTTCAAATCTAAGATTTCACTCTTCTCTCTTAAAATAGTGGTGATTCAAATTGGTCATGCTGAGTTGCTGACTTCACTTTTTCATTTAATCTAGGACAAATGAGGGTTTGGAAATTGCTATCACCAGTTATTCTCGTGGATGGCTACAATGTATGTGGCTACTGGGGAAAAGCTTAAGAAGGATTTCATGAATGGGAGACAAGAAATTGCTGAGACAAATGCTCATTGATGAGCTGGTATCCTTCAGTGCAGTAGAGGTCTCGACCAAAGGATTAAACCCTGTTATAATAATGAAAAAATGCCTCAGTTGAGGTTTCTCAAAAGAGAAAGGCTCCTAATTATGTTTTTCCTACTTACGCGATAACTTAAAAGCTGATATGAAGTTGAACTACCTAGTGTACTACGATTTATAGGAAATTTAGTCACATCTTTCACAAATGAATGTAACTAACCAAGTCTGGAACATAACTCAATCAGGTTTTCTTTGTCTGATTTCAATACCATTTCCCTTAAATTTCTGAGCAATTTTTAATTTCCTTAATTGCTGTGTGCCCATGTCAAATCTTATGCTGGCTATTTTTATATCATTTGTCACAATCATATTGCAGAGGTAAAAGTTGTAGTGGTATTTGATGCTGCCAACTCAGGGCTTTCCACACATAAGGAAACATATAAAGGGGTAAGAAACTATAAAAATAAGACTTTTGGCTAGCATTTTTACTCTTCACTAGATACTGATCCTGCAAAGAGACCTGACTGATAAAATAAATGGAGGTTGTTATTAGAGAAAACCTAACAAACAAATTTTGCCTCATCGAACAGGGTCGATGTTGTATATTCTGCCGATTTATCTGCTGATTCTTGGATTGAGAAGGAGGTACATTTTGGATAGTATATTTACATTCGTGAGGAGATTATCAGCCAGAACAAGATGAATGGTGAAAAACATTTGAATGTTTTTTTTTTTTGAGACCATAAAAAAACATTTGAATGTTTATACTTACAGCATGATGGTGTTTGTTGCTATTTCTTTTTTCACCACATATTAACAATTTCACATGTTGCATTCGTGGTGATTAAAAAGTATTTTGTATTGTACATATTCTGTAGGGTGCTCTCATCTGGAGCTCTAAAAGATTGGTCAAAGAGGTTAGTCCTCAATTTGTTTGCATTTCACAGATTTGAATATCTCAAACAATATAATAACAGAAATATTTTCCTGTGGCACTGCAGTTAAAAGAATCAGAAAAGGAACTCGATCTAGAGCTGAAAGAAACCAGGTATCTAGTTACCTTTTGCAATGCTGGTGCATTGTTTTGTTTAGAAGATTTGCTCTGTGCATCAAAGAGACACAACTTCACCTATCCACTTGGAGCTGCAAAAAAAGTGCCTGCACTAAATTTCGTTCTGATCCATTCTATATTATGAACTCAATTGACAGGTCGACATCATTACAAGGAAAGCTCCTGCAGCACAAGCTGAACCCGAAGGTTGTGCACGCACTAAAAGGTCTTAGGAATAAGCTTGAAGAACAAGAGCGGAGAAAGAAGTGACCACTAACAATGGTTGACAAGTCAAAGAGGGAGAGAGCAGGTGTAACATAAGTGCATGTGTGCGCGGACATCAATTAACGCTGGAGACTGGATCCACTGACACTCTGACAGCGGAGAGAGAGAAGCTAAGTTCGATGTGAGCACCAAGACCATTACGAGAAGACTGAGAAGAGTATCAGGAGTATGCTAATGAATCTGATTTCCTTTAGGCTGCAGTCAGTATTGTGTAGACACACCATCAGTGGCCTGTGGAAAATAAAACCACGCATGATAGTGATGCATCTTGTTAGCTGCTGACGTTTTGAGGCATGTGGACAGGTCCTACGGACAGATGCCATATAGAGATGGAATGCAAATCCCAATCAATTGTATATACTCTACTGTTACTGCCATAGCAGTCAAATCCTTGCGGTACTAGCTCACCGCACCACAACTAGCAGTGACAGGTCCAATCCAATTCCATCCAGGGGTATTCAGCTAAATAACCATTCAAGAAATTGTGTGTATATGATGTAGGTCGCTCCAAGCTGAAGATGCATCTGAGGGAGGCGACGTCAGGAGAGCATGAGCCGGCCCTTCCTTTGGCAATGCACGCGCCACCGACAAGCTAACCTGCCCTCGTCGCCTTAGCCGAATGACGCCGGGACGTCATAACTATGACTCAACTATCCCCCGCCATGTCAGGACACCACGCTGGACATGATCGCCCTGGTATAGGAAAAGGTCAGGTAAACGCGGCGCGCCCTCAGCCCCAGTACGCCTTGGTATAGGAAAAGGGCAATAGGACACGAAGGAAGAGAGTGAAGATTCATTGCGCTCTATGAGGATAATATTCTTTCGGAGCCTTAGAAGACAACCATTGCAGGCAATATATGGATGTAACATCAAAACATGGCACCCTAATTTTTTTTTGTTGTCAGCAGTAAGCTATCTATATAATTCTGCAGATCAACAATAACAAAGATTACTCAAAAAATACAATATAAAGCTGATTCTAAGCTTCTCTTGATCTTGTATCATCAGCATATTCATTATCTTGGGTTTCATCTAAGTTAGACTCGGTATCCCCATCAACATCCATATCTGGGCCGCCTTCTGAAGGAGGCACATGACTACTAGCAGCCCTGCTGGTGTAATTGCTTTCTTCTGTAATGTTAGCCCCAGTGTGTTTCTCAATCATTCCAGAAATAGCTAACTTCGGAGACCATTCAAGAACATCATCAATTATGTTAGAAACCTTCTTTTGGTACCTAACATGAGAGAAAAACAATAAAAGGTTAATAAAGCAATTCAGAACATTCGATCAAACTTCATTGCTGGTGACAATTTACGGGGGTCGCTAACATCATTAACCATGCTAAGGATACTCCGGCGGCCTGAGTTACCATTTAAAATCATGTGACAGATACATAAATTAGATTGTAGTAAGAAAAACACCATCTTACCGATAGCTATATGGTTTGCTGAAAATTGGACAATGCCTATAGCAACTTTTTGAAGTACATGGCATAGTAGTTTAAATTTTTTTGGTAGTAATAAAACCTATATGGTTTGAACATTTCCAGGCAGATAGAGCAATCGGCAGCAAGTATAGTGATGCCTATCATTTTATGTGGAATTTGTGGAAAGGAACCAGTGAATGTTCCAAAATGAAAGCTCCATGCCTCACGGTAGCGCTACACGCAAATGAAGATAGAGCAGTAGCAGCATGTTTCCCAAAACATTTAATGTGGGCCTAGACAAGTAGCAGCAGCATGTTTCCCAAAATGTAACGAGGGCCTAGACCTTTGTATCCTGTGTGAACTCTTTGCTTGTCCCATTAACCTTCTGGGGGCATTGAGTGGTCCATCGGATCAAAATTGTGTTATTTATTTCCCTACTTTAATGCAAGGCAGAGTTCCTGCCACTGTTCTTCCAAAAAATAAAAGCAAGGCTCGAGATACTGATCGCACAAAACAAATTACCTGGCTCTAGCTGCTTCATCAGGAGCATGGTGCCTAAGCAGCAATATCACCAATAGAGCAACAAGGGCATAGAAAAGCCTTGAAGTCCACTTTGGCCGCTCTCCTTCATCCTTTCAGGCCAAAAACGAACCAGTTCTCTAAATGTTGTCTCCTCTGCATTTATGTTGGGGAAGAACCACACACGTTTCCCAAGAAGAACCCATAAGATGCCAAAGATAGCAGCTCTTACTGCAATTACATTGAAAATATTAGAGAAACAGGGATTCCCTGAATACTAGAGATTTAAAAAATAAATGCTAAGCCCAGTAAGAAAAGAGATGAACCCTGGATACATCAAACAGCAAAGCTAAAAAACTAGATTATGGAATATAACATTATTATCAAGTTCAAAGATGGACAAAAGAGCACCATGAACCACAAACAGAAAGAAAGAACACAAAAATTCAAATGGTAAAACTCAATCATAACAAATACAAAATAATATCAATGGTAATCCATTGTAGTGCTCTCTACAAGGATGCATCAAATCAACATGTAGCACCAACATACACCAAATATAAATAATTTCAAACTTGTTTATGATATACATACAAAGCTAGGAAATTCTAAAAAAGAATAGTTGGCAAAAACAATATCAGTGTTTACTAAAAAATGATACCTGGTTTCAAGTCAGCTTAAATTAAACAAAATTTGGTAAATCCTCAACACCCTATGTTTTATGACAAATGGAACTAAAACCAGGAGAAATTTGGTAAATCCTTGACACCCTATGTCTAAATAAATAGGAACCGGGAGAAAATTTGGTAAAGCCACGACACCCCATGTCTCGGTAACTAGTTTATTGCAAGAACACAAACTGATAAAGAAGCAGCTTGCATATAAATATACAGGACTACTAAATAATTTGTTATGTGGCATGTCAGGTCTTAATCCATGACTAGAAATATATGCAACTGCAAGTTTATCAATATATAGTACAAAACTTCTAGTAAGTCAAAACCAACTTCTGATAGCTGCTGTCTTATAAACAGCAGGTGAACAATATTCATTAATCAAAGATACAGACGTTGCAAGTGCGCAGAACACTACACAGGCAAAAAGTATAGCTCGTTACTCAAATATGCCTAATGACTAAAATGTTATATTGAAAGTGCACTACTGAAGCGTAATGTTTGTCATTAATGAAAATACAGTTGGAGAGAGAGAGGAGGAGAGAGATCTTACACATAAGAATGGAGACAATGAAAAGTAGAGCTCCAGCACATGAGTACAGTACAACAATCTTGCATTGGTATGGATAAACTGGAAATAAGCAGACTGCCAACGCAAAAAGAGGCCAAACAAATGAAAGAACTGTCTGCCATAAGGTCCGCCTTTTCAGAAACATCCAAGCAAAAAACCCATCATTTTCAGTAAAGACCTGTTCCTGCAAGAACAAATCAAATCCACTTGCATAAGAACAAACTTCAGGAAGAAAATAACATTGTAACAGATTCTATGGTGAGTTGTTATTCATAATTTCACTTTATCAACATATCGCAAGATTCAGAAGTAAAACTTTAAACATACCAGAGCTCTAACAAAGTATAGGTTTGACATCAATCCATAAAGACAAACAAAATACAACAAAGACACTTGGTCAAACCTAATTAACACCATACTGATTTCGATTCACTGCAATATGAGGGGAATAAGGGAACAGATAAAATTAATTAGAAAACTTAAACGACAGAAGAGTATAGGAGTTATTGGTTGGCAATGATAGATCTTGGTACATAAAAAGTGTGATTCTTTAATTCTTTAATTTACTTTATATTTGATTAGAAATCTCGCTGATTTTCCCTCATTCAAAATATTTCTTACCGCCATAGTGATTAAACCTATTCACTAAAAAGAATTATAGAAATTAGATGGTAAAACACAAATTTATGCATTATGTTAGACTACCATACCATATTTCAAAGTAACTGTAGCAAGAAGAAATGTTAAGATAATTAGGCTGGAACAAATTATCAGAGGAAACCTTTACATGGTATCAAGAAAGAAATTTAAATGATGCAACTGTCATGTAGGATTACTTAAATGCGGATCTTAGAAAACTTACAGTACTGTCATCAGTATATCAGTGACCTTTCACTATGGGTTGCTTATATGTTGTCTAATTACCTATTGACAATTCCAAATCTAAGCTACTTATAACTGCTCCGGTGCATTGAAAACACCCCTTAACATAAAAAGCGCCTCTCCTTGAAAGAGGATATAGTCATATACAGTTTGAAAGCATCATCGTTTCGACTAAAAGGTGTCAAATAATGCATACTTGAACTACCTCTAAAATCTGGATGTTATTATGCTAATAGATTTTGATTACCATGATTATAGTTACAAGGTGAGGTGGTGCGATGTCAATGCAGCATTAAAAGTCTTTAAGAGCAATGAATAATTAGAAACACAGTAGCAATGTATTCCTAAACGCTAAATGGTATACAGTACCATCTAGCCATTATTCAGGCTATACGGTCCATTAACGAGCTAAACGTCCAATTAAATGGATAATTGGACAATTAAATGGAAATGGCATACCCCTGGTGTAGCATTTACAGTGTTTAAATTTAGGAGAATATCTTACAGTATTACCAAGTAAACTGACAGGATCAGAGAGGCATAATATATTACTTACATTATGTATCTCTAAATGAGCAGGCCATGATGATAGCTTTTTCTTGCCAGGCCTGACAGTTTTCATAACTCGATCACACCTTATCACAAGGTTCTTTGTCAGCAAAGTGTTAACAATGTCTTCCACTTCTAAATCCTTATCTGGCCCCAAGATTTCCCTGACTTCTGGATGATTCTTGATGAAGGTATTGAAATCTTTTCCACGAAAATACTCCACACGGGTTTCTTGCATGATTGCCCATCTTGATTCTAGTTGTTTGTTATCCCTAACCTTCTCAGCAAACAATTCATAAACATCTTTCTTCGGAGCTGACTTCTCCTAAATAATAGAACAGCATCAGAGAATTAGCAACATCTCAAGCCGTGGCACACTAAACTTTTACCAGCTTATTATCCCCAAAAATTCAATAATAACCCTTCTAACCCACATGGCTGAGTAATGAGAGAGCCTTCCCAGGGCAAGGAAATGAAATCCTCTAAGCACTATCCCATCGGCAGGACCCAATTCCACATATCACGAGTTTCTCCAGATCTACGAATACCTTGAATGAGACAAAATAGCTAACTAACCATGCGAAAACCCTAATAAAATTCCGCAAAACCGCATCGCATGAACCCCGGAGAAATTATTAAAGAGACGAATCTAACGACCGCGGCCCCGAACGCACAGCAAAATGTCCGGCAGGCAACGAGTGGAGCAGAGGGATCAACAAGCTCACCTGAGGTGCGGCGCGGGAGGAGCGCGAGACGGGGCCGCCGGCCTTCTTCCCCTTGTCCTTGTCCGCCGACTTGGCGGCCGTGCCCTTGGCTCCCTTCCCGCCATCTCGTCGGAGGAAGGTGGAGCCGGAACGGAGCGGGAGCCGGACGGATCTCACGCCAGATTTCCTTCCCCACCAAATGTTTCGGGGATTTGGGGAAGGAAAAAAGTCTACTTTCGGTCCCCAACTTTTACAAAGTCCGATTTTGGTCGCCCCTCAACCCCAAAAACCTTCCAAAACGGCCCTCAACTTTTGAAACCGTGCAGATTTCGTCCCTCGGCGGTTTTGGACGGTGGTTTTGCTTCTGATAACTCCCGGTTTTACTAGTAACCGTGGTTTCGTTTTTTTTTTTTTTTATTTATTTCGCTGAATCTTTCAAAAATCATAGTAAATCACAGAAAATTCATAAAATAGAAAATCCAATTTTGTTGGACTCACATGAGTAGAATTTCTACGCAATGAATATATAATATGGTATACTTTAATATAAAATTTTTGCTATGAAGGTTTTGCCTTTTTTCTTTTTATTTATTTCAGCTCAATATTTAAAAATCATAATAAATTATAAAAAATCATAAAATTGAAAAAAAATAATTTTGCTAGACTCCACATGAGCATATTTACACAATAAAGATATATAGGTGTACTATTTAATTTATTGGCCAGATCCATCGTACATACGGCTCAGCGACGCATGCGGAAAGACAAAGAAACCTAGCTAACCTAACCCAGTTTAAAGAGCCACAAGAACTACGCATCACTGTTATTGCGCCTCATGGAGTCCAACAAAATTGAATTTCTTATTTTATAATTTTTCTGTAATTTACTATGATTTTTTAAAGATTGAGCTGAAATAAAAAAAAAAGGCAAAACCTTCTAGCAAAAAACTTTGTACAAAAGTATATCATATTATATATTCATTGCGTAGCTCTACTCATGTGGAGTCCAACAAAAATTGGATTTTCTATTTTATGAATTTTCTGTGATTTACTATGATTTTTTGAAAGATTCAGCCGAAATAAATAAAAAAAAAAGAAAAACGAAACCACGGTCACTGTAGCAAAAACCGGAGTTACTGTAGCGAAACCACCGTCCAAAACCGCCGAGGGACGAAATCTGCACGGTTTCAAAAGTTGAGGGACCCGCTTTTATCCTGGCTGAAGTTGAGGGACCAAAATCGGACTTTTCGCAGTTGAGGGACCAAAAAGTAGACTTTTTCCTTTGGGAAAGAAACCTCTCGCTTCGCACTTCTGAACTGACGCTGGGAGGTGGGCTGGGCTGGGCTGGGCAGGCCCAACTCACAAGAGGGATTGGACACAGTGGGCCTCGGGCCCCGAATCGTTAAGAGCACTCAACGTTGCTTTACTTGTGCTCTTGATGACAATTCCTTGTATGTTAGGTTTTGTTCTCCCTAGTTTAGCAATTCCAATTCCAGTGATCTAGCTCTTAGTTGTTTATATTACTATATCTAGAATTGTGTTGTTGCTCCTCATCCTAAACTTGCAAAATCATACAATTCGTGGTTATTTCGGCTTCTTAACGATTTGCCCAACTGTTGTGATTTTTTATATATTTTAATTTAATTAGGCTCACCCTCTAGCTATTCATATATTTTGTTTTTCCAAATGTGTTCGCTCTTTGCTTGAACGAAGAATTTCTGTCCCTGTCATGTATCTTTTGGTGAAATTGTAATAGGATGCCAAACAAAGCATTTCAGCCTTTCAGGAACGGCAGAAGCTTGACAATGAGATGCCACAGATTAGGATTACAGGGGGGGAAAAAGGTGTCGGTTGTTATTTTTAATCACTTGCCCGTGAGCTTCTGGATGGATAAAGCATTCACCTTCACTAGAGATGACACCTTCTCTAGAGATGACACCTTCACCGAGTCCAAGCATGTATGTAAGGCTGTAATAAGTTCATTTCAGGATATCAATGGCAGTTGACCATGACAGCATTTCAAGCAGGAACTATTCCAACCAGACCCACAAAAGAACCAGGAGGGTCATGGAATTTTATTCTTCAGTTCCAACAGCAAAGTCTGAAGGAATTCACGCAGGAGACAAGACAACAGAGGAAACTCAAACTCAACAACTGAGGAACTGAGGATGTTCAGACAATGCAAATCAACAGGACACCATAAGCTAAGCCGCTAAGGCAAGAGCTCAACTAGCGCTAGGTATCAGGTGGATGACAATCCATCACATCCTTCTCTGCTTCGCTGCGTTTCATGAAAGGTGACAGCAGCACTCCATTCCTGAAACAATGGTAGGGTGGTTAGGAAACAGAGTTCAGTAACGTTCGTTCCAGGCAACCAGTGTGAACGATTTTACAAGGGAAATGCTACCACAGTGAACCAATCTACTTGATGCAGGATTGCATAACCAAAGTTCCCATGAACAATTGTCAGACATAGCAACTGCCTGCAGTCCTGCACTGCATACTTTTCTTCACTTTTTCACATGAGATTGTGTTACAACTTAATCTCTACATCCTATTCGGATGGCATATTTTGAGCTAACATATTTTAGTAAAATAGAATGATGCCACATTCTATAAGTTCATCAAACACAGATCTCTGCTTGAATCAAAAAGTGTGTGTAGTCTGTCTGAACATTCAACAGAGTACAAAATCTTGTGTATCGACATGCACTGAATATATGTCTAGTCTAGCACATATTCTAGAATTCCTAGCACAAGTTCAGAAAATCTCTCCAACCATTTAGCAGCCAGCAGCCGCTGTTGCTACAGTGATTCAAGAGAGGGAAATAGGCTAAAGCTACAGTGATTCATAGTTGGTTTTCGGTACCATTGAATCATTGATCCATGGAGCAGCTACTGAGCTTCAAATGACAACTTTTAACAACTATCTATCAGAATTCTAATTTTTGGAAATTCAAAGGCCTAGCAAGCTCGGCTATTGCATCATGTAGTGGTAGAAAACTTAGCTTACTCAACGCACCTTAAATCAATTAAAAAGAATAAAAGATTCACGCTTATGTTAAAGCTGCCACTTTTCCACTGGCATTCTAGTTATTAGTCAAAGAGTACTAAAAATAACAAGTACTAAACTGATGAATCATTATATACAAATGACTGAATCAGCAACATGGAAGGTCAAAGATCCATACTTATGCTAAAGCTGCCGCTTTTCCATTGGCATTCTAGTCAAAGAGTATAACACGTACTAAACTGATGAATATCATATACAGTAGGAATGACTGAATCGGCAACATGGAAGGTCAAAGATGGTACTAGATCGACAGGCAGCAGATTAGTAGTAGTACCTCAGTTCAGTTGTCGTCGTCGTCATCGTCGTCGTCGTCCTTCTTGATGCGGGTGGTTCCACCCTCTTTGCTTATGGGCAGCTTCATGTTCCCAAAGGGAGTGTCGACATCAATCTTCCCCTTGATGGTGTATCCCGTGCCCCTCCCCCTGATCATGTCCCAGACAGCGGATCCGAAGTCCTTTGGCCTGAAGCTGAAGGGCACCTGCATCCTGGTGATCCCCTGCTTCTCGATCTTGGCGGTCTGTGTGAGCTCAGCGGAAGCGACGCTGTCGTCGCCGAGCCACATCTCGTACTCGAGCAGGTTGAGGCCGAGGTCGAAGTCATTCTTGTTCTCGAGCTTGAGGTGGAGCGTGGCTGTGGTCTCCTCGAAGGAGAAGTGGTGGAACTTGATCTTCTCGACGTCGACGTCAGGCTTGTACGGGACGGGGATCTCGCCGTCCTTCTGGAGCGGGATCTTGATCCGGCCGATGATGGGTACGTCGACGAGGAGCACGACGCGGACGAGGTAGGGGATGATGCTCCCGGGCTGGATGTCCTTGTAGGTGCTCTTGATGTCGTCGAAGACGAGCGAGACGGGGATCTTGACGGTCTCCTGGCCATGCGCGTGGATGGTGCCGGCGTCTGGGATGAGGCCGGAGACGAGCTTGCGGCCGTCGCTGTCGATGAGGTAGTCGATGTCGACGAGCGGGATGGGCACCGGGTTGGGGTTCTTGATGAGCACGTCCACGACGAGGTCGGCGCGGTGGAGGCTGATGTGCGGGATGTGGATGCCGCTCACGTCCGCCGTGGGCTTGCCAAACCCGACCGCCTCCTCGATCTTCTCGCCGATGTCGTGGATGAAGTCCTTGACCTTCTCGATGAACCCGCCGCCGCCGCCCTGCTCCTTGTCGCCGTCCTTGGCGCCGCGCTCGGTCACCGTGGTGGGGTCGTTCTCCGCCGACGACGACATGCTCGCTCTGCGCTGCTCTGCTAGAGAAAGGAAGTTGGAAGCAAGCCAAGAACCCGAGCGTGCGTGAGATGCAGATCGGTGGACGAGAGAGATCTGAAGTGCGAGATGATAAAGAGGGGAGAGTGGTGGTTGACCTGAGGGGGATCCGCAGGTGACGAAGCGAGTAGAAACCGCGTGCCGTGCGCCCGTGCCTGCGGGAAGTCGGTCGGAGGGAAGGAGAGGAGGAGGATGGTGGTGGCCTTGTGGACTTGTGGTCGGTGGGCGAGCTCCGCCTCGCCGGGCCTCCCTGGTGTGGTGAACTGGTGCTGACAGAGGCAGCAAGCACGTGTATGAACGTGGGTGGACCGACCCTTTTGTCTCAGTCCAGCTCACAGCTCAATGAGCTCATCGCCTTCAGCGCGATAGCCATCGCCGTCGCCGATCAAAGGAGCCGGAGCGGAGAGCCGGAGAACAAGTCGTGCCGGCATTCGGCAACTATCTAGCAAAAATCGAAGGACTCGTCAGGAAAAATCCGTGGATGACCAACTCACGAGTGTTTCACTAAAAGCAAAATAAATTAAAAGATGCATAAAAGAGGTTAGAGATGTATAATTGGCTTTATCAGCGTTTATTAGTCAACCATTCAACAACGTTTTTTCTCTCGTAACAAATCAACATCAACCGTAACCGTTTAAGTCGAAAACAATCCAAATGAGCATGGATTTTTTCAGATTGGTTCACGCCACATCTACTGTGATATGTTACGCTTCCTTAGCACCGCCACAAAAAAGTCATGTGTATAAACTCATTTTCGCTTTCCTTTTGCTACAAAGAGCCTCAAGGCGATTTCAAGGGCAATCTCCTTTTCCTTCATCTCCACCCACCGGCACCCTCTCCTTCAGCGCCCTTGGGGCGCCTGTGGTTGATAGGGGAGCTCGACCCCTACGGCGTGAGGATTAGGTATAGTTGTAGGTATAGATCTTCGAGCTTGTGTGTCCCGACGAGCCCCTTGGTCGCCGCCTAGGGTTAGGTCTCCCCGTGCGCCTTCCGGGCGGCGGCATGGTCGGCGCTTACCTTCCGTGTTGCGTAGCTAGGTGAACCTAACTCATGACCCGAGCCCGCACGAGTCAAATAAACGATGATACAGCTTTAATTCCTATACGTGATCAGTTCACCGCAACAATGCACGCACCCTTGAGCCTTATCGTAATATATATACATACACGCATATAGGTGCCAACCTATCTCCATCGAACGCCAACCATACCTACGTGATGTCGCGCCTCCCCTCCTCCTCTACTTGATTTGCACGCCACATCGCTGTTACTACGCAAAGCCGACCATCCACATCCCAAAAGATTCTAATGCCGTTGGCTTCAAATTCATACCTCTCCAACGCCGCCGCCGGCGCCGAGAGTTTGGCCTTCGAGCGCAGAGGCTTCTTCCGAGTTGCTGATGGTGGTTGTGGATTCCTTTTTTTGGTTTGTGGTTTGATGACGACCGCGCGGATTGCTTCCTCTTCCTCCTCGCGTTGTGGGGATGGCTAATGGACGCTCGCCGACCGATGCATCGGGGATGTGCAAGTCGCGAGGGCTTTTGCGGGTGTCCAAGGTTTGGGTGTCCCTTAGGTGGAAGAAGGACTTCGCCGGTGTCCTGGAGCATTGTCATTTTTTTCGTAGTTATTTGATTCACTATCTCAACTATGTTATACCCACACTTTATTATCATAGTTCTTCGTAATTGTTTGATTCACTATCTCAACTATGGTATGCCACATTTTATTAGCATAGTACACTTTTATTAGCATAGTTTTAACGTAGTTGTTCGATTCACTATCTGGTATGTCACACTTTTTTATATCCTTGTCTCAGGTTTAGTTTTCGATTTTGCTTTCTCAGTATCCTTGTCTCAGGTTTAGTTTTGATTTAGCCCCCAACATTTTGTGACATCTGTGATACTGAAGTTTCATGTGAAACTACAACACCAACCAAATAGACGCGTAGGGCGTAGTTCAAATAACCGTTGGTTCAACTTGTTATACAGAGTTGCAAAAGAAACTATTTGAAACGCTGCCGTTTTTCACCCAAATGAAAACTAGTCCAAACTCCAAACAAACAGGGGCGTGGCTGGCTTCCTATCCTTATCTATCGAGTGGACGCGACACCAACAGCCTCCTCCCGCTCTCTGGTTCCTCCAATGCCGCCACCCATGGCGCTGCCGCCGCTCTCCTCCACCTCCGCGTCAGCGTCCGCCGCGCTCCCGCACTTCCGCCCCTGCCCGCCGTCCGCGCTGCTGCTGCGCGTCCCCTCCCTCCCGCCCTCCCTTTCCGCCCGCCCCCCCGCGCGGTGTCCGCCGGCTACGCGGCGTCCTTCTACGGCGGCTCAGCGATGTCCGCGGCCGGCGGAGCCGACGAGGAGGAGGTCGGCGACGAGTCGGGGTTCGGTACAGGGCTGGGGCTCGGCGGCGGCGGGCTCGGGATGTCGGCCGCGGAGGCCGCGCTGGCGCTGGAGGAGCGCGAGATGCCGCCATGCCCGCCCGGCCTGCGCCAGTACGAGACCATGGTCGTGCTCCGACCCGACATGTCCGAGGAGGAGCGCCTCGACTTCATCCAGCGCTACGAGGAGGTAATCGCATTGCTTTCCTTCCACTTCGTATTAGGATTTCTTTTAAGCATACAAAATGGGTATAGGAAATGGAAAAATGCAGAGAGATTCCAAGCCATAGTTGTGTGGGAGTAGGAATTTGCAGTACAAGATTAGGCACAAAATAGCAGATTATGACATCAAGAATTCACACTAAAAACAGTCCAAGAATTTGCGTCGAGATGATCTTGAATGTAGCTCCCAAAAAACTTGTACTGCTGCATCCATCAGCGTGGTGTAGCATAGCAATGGCTATCCATCAATCAATCACCGTGTCAGTTAATTGCCCATTCTACCAAGAATTGTGACGGCAAGTAATCATCTGCATGCGTACCATTCCATCATCAGCTCAGTGCTTCCCTCCCTGTGCCTGCTGCAGCTGCTGGTCGCCGGCGGCGCCATGTACGTGGAGGTGTTCAACCGGGGTGTCATCCCGCTGGCATACAGCATCAGGAAGAGGAACAGCCGGACCGGGCTGCCGTCCACCTACTACGACGGCATCTACCTCCTCATCACCTACTTCACCAAGCCGGAGTCCATGGACGCCCTGCAGAAGAGGCTCAACGCCGACGATGACGTCATCCGCTCCACCAGCTTCAAGGTCCGCCAGAGGAAGGCCGTCTAACGACTGGCTTCATGGGGCCTTGAATATTTTGTTCATACCATACAAGAATTCTGCTGTACTGCCTTGAGTTGAGTAGATGTATGCCTCCTTTGCCATCCATGATTTATGAGAGGGAAAATGTTGAGTTTCTGTTTCTTGTCTTGTGCTTCTTGAAAATGGACGGTCCCTTCGCCAAAGGAACACTTTATCGCTGCTGAAACCATCATGTTTCAGGTTAAAGAAAAAAGGTCGTAGCTAGGTGATAGTGTGCACGGTACAGCAGGTTCACGTAAGGGAGAGCGTGCCCGCTGTTAAACAAATCCAGCTTAAAAATCTATAACAGTGCAAGTTGTGGGAGCGATGATACGACCACTCAGCACCTGATAAATTGCACCTTGATAGATAATACTAGCAATGAAGAAATTGCACGAATTAAAGCCATTTCGTCCGCAATTACAACTTCATTTGATTTCAGATGAGTTTAAAAACTTAACACTCCATGCGCATTTAGCGTCAAGTAGAGTAGGTCGGTTTCCAAAGCTTCCTTTGATGCAATTGTTCTCGGCATATAAAACTGGTATACTAAACATCGGTTTCCAAAGCTTCCTTTGATGCAATTGTTCTCGGTATATAAAATTGGTATACTAAACAGTACGACACTACGACATGATGCGGAATGCAACAAGATTGACTTTCGGATTTCTCCAGCAGAAACCTTCAGATGATACAAAGCACATCTCAACCATTATCTTTCAACAGACGCCAGCACTCCAAAGTCTAGTCAGCCATGGAGCAACATTTAGTATCTATCATAGCGCCTGAAATTGACGACAAATATCTGGGTTAGTCATCAATGCGAGATAGAAATGGTTTCAAATCACAAGGCGCAAAACGACTTAATTACTAGCTCTATTATGCAAGGCACTATTATTCAGTAATACCTGCTGCGCTCCTGGAGCGTGAACGCTCTCTTCTCCTTGAATCATGTCCACGGAGCGGTCATAATCCCTATCCCGATCACGGTCATGGCGCCGGTCCCTATCGTGGCGCCTATCGCGATCCCTATCATAATCTCTTCTACCATCTCGAGACTCAACCCTGTCTCTCCTTTCTGAATCTCTATCCCTGGATGGCCGGCTGTTGCGATCCTTGCTGTGCTCTCTTGATCTAAAAAGCCAAATGCATGCTCTCAGATAACCATGACGCTGACTAAAATAACAAGGACATGGAATTCAGAATACCATACCGTCTATCATCTTCAGTTTTGCCCGTCCTTTTATTTCTCTGCTCCTGCAAGATGGCATAGTGCATTTTATTTATTGACAGTAAAATGGTGATATTTTGGTGTACTTAAAATCAGAGATAGGGTTCCAAAAAGAAAGGGCGAGTGATACTTTACAGGCAAGGTAAGGCTGCTTCAGCAAAGTATATCTTGCAAACTTTAAGAAGGTAGCAGATTAAAAACAGAACAAGTTGTCACTTACAGCAAATGTTGGCAAAAGGAATGTGCTTTCAGGATAACTTAACCAGTACTATTTATCACCTGGTCTACATAATATGGCTCAGGCAGTAGAAAAGCAACCTCCAGCTTCTGCCCAACATAATACTAAGCAGACACATAAGCAGTTTGTCACAGTTAAGTAAACATGATTTTTCATACCATGGCCTGCATGCTCCTATGCTTACATTTGTCAACAGACAGTGACTGTTGTAGCCATGGGTATGAAGATGATCGCATGAGATTCCAATCACGCAACATGGACTAATTCCTGTAATGACTATCGTAATAACCATAGTGCCCGGCAATGTGAGAAATCAAATAATATATAGGGAAGGTGAGAACCTTGAGGCTCTTGAGATAAGAAAACTCACAGATGCCAAAAGGCCCAAAACAGAGTAACTCTTTAAAGCAGAAAATGGTACATTACACTCAGCACCTGATAAATTGCACCTTGATAGATTTAGATTGAGGATAAGGAAAAGAACAAGATTATCATATTCTGATGAAGGGCAAACAGAATGCGAATTTTGTTTTATTCATGTATTTACGGTTTGGAAACCCTGGAACTATTAATCTGTTTCATAAATCTCCAGTGCCTTACTTGTACTTCAGGCACGGGCATGCAGGAATTTACCTGAAGTTCTTTCTGTTTCTCACGGATCAGCATGTAGCCTAGGTGTAGTTTCCCTCCAAAATGGTCAGCAAGACGTCGATCACTGTTGAGATATTTTCAGCTTAGGATAAATATTCAATTTGATAGCTTCATATAATTTTAGGAGTACAAAACGGTAGAAGTATTACTTGTCATATACGCTCAGAAATGCTCCACATATGTCACAGAGGCGTAACTTTTGATCAGTCTATAAAATAAACAAACAATCATTAGCAATTATGTATCTAGCATTGCATCATGATGTAAATGGATACAGATAATAAGACAAAATTATGTAACAAAATAGTGTCAACCCTTAATTCGTTAAACCCTAAAAAGGTAGTGTCGACCGTATGCACCTCTAAGAGTAAATAAATTCAATTTACATGTGCAAGTCACTCCTACCAAGAAATCAATATCAATGTCATGAGGCACATAACAACAAGATCATTTGAAAACATTACAAACATTGAAACCCTATGTGCATAATGCACATGCTGTAGAAAGAATCATTTTGTTGAGGAAATGTGCTGGTACATACATACAGGATTAAATTTCCAGTGCGCAAAGATTGAACTGTGCAATTAAGAGCTCAATAAATTGACAGAGAAAGGATTCTAGAACATCTGATCAAAACATTCAGAAAATACAAACTATGGAAGTTAATTTAAGATGGGACTTATGTTTAAAATCAGTTTTCCCATTAGACAATTAGGCTACAGAAACACAAATACACATTGAATATGTGTAAAAAAAAAAAAGTAATCCAAGAATTATGTCGAATGACACAAGCCACAGATTTGAACAGGTCTTTGTATTACCTCATAAGCCACAAAAGCTACAATCGAATAATGCTACCATAAAAGATAGAAGACAATACTATGCAAACTAATGCTATCAAACAATGAGAACGTAATTTGAAATAATTATTGGTTGTGTGGAAACTCACAATCCGAATATCAGCAGCGTATATTTAGAAGGGTCTGAAGGTGGCTCGGACGTGGCGCCAGCTAATAATGAGTAAAAAACAAGTAATCCATCAGTCCAGGTACATTAATTAAAGAACATAAACATAAACATAATAATGCCAGTGTCATAAGCCCTTGTCTGAGACAGATCACAGCAAGGGGAACAAAAAACTACTTAAACTGGGAAAGAAACTACTTAAATTGGCTGGTAAAGGAACATTAAAAATAATAACTTAGGGTGTACATAGTGATGGTTATTTGGCTACCTTTTTTCAGAGCTTCTGCCTCTTCCAAAGCTCTCTGAGCTTCATCAACCATGCCTTGTTCACCTACAACAACGACAACCATTAAAATACAATAACGTTATATACTTAGAGGTCTGACTAGGTGGCCAATTTTCAAAAGAGCACACCTATACAGTTCGGCCAGTTACACAAAACTTGCCTATGTTCTGGATGTCTAGAAATCAAAATGTGCCACACATACCAACTGCTTTATGTCATTTAAAAATTCTCATGAAGGTTATCTTCTCAGCTTCTCACTTTTGCCAAATAAACTCACCAATGCATATCGTTAGTCTATTTTATTTTATATTACTTAACTGAGTGGTTGACTTCATGATACAGATATACTAGGAGAAAATATAGCCCAAACTTAGCCCCAGTTAAAAATACAGATATACTAAGAAATAAACCACTAATTCATACCGAGCTCTTCAGCTTTCTTAAGCTTTTCATTTATCATTTCTTGAGTACGAGCATCGGGTGGAGGCGGTGGTGGCAGTGCTGCCACTGGAGGAGGTGGACCAGGCTGAGTTAATGAAGCTCTATCCTTGTTAAAAGCATCAAGCAAGAGGGTAGCCTGCAGCAAAATAGGAAAAACAATTACCATATCAAAAATAAGGTACTATTATTTTAAAAATTTGTGCTAGAACAATAAGATCAATACAAGACTAAAAAAATACTTTTCAAGAATTGAATTAATACCTGCATATCAGCTCTTTTTTAACTCTGAGTTCTTCCACTACTTCCTGTGCCTTTATTTTGTCATCAGTTCTCCCTTCAAAATCTGTCAGTACATTTGAATGAGAATTTGATAGTATTCAGGTCAGCAACATGCAGCTTAAACTTGAGGCCAGACTACAATATCTATGTCTCACTAATCAAATATAAATAGGTGTTACCCCCATGGCCTAACTCCCTATTGTGTAACAACACAATTGTACCTAATTCCTAGAAGCTAGAGTCCTCCCAAAATAATTGAACTTATTATTTTGAAAATGTAGCAAACATAAGCGTGGGCAAAAAAAATGCAAACTATAAATATAGATAGATGAATTACCAAAGTTGTCAACTTCTATCATTTTTTCCTTGATCTGTTTTGACAGCTGCAGTATGTCATCCGTCTGTGAACATTGACAATATAAAGCTCAAATCAAGAGTTACCGTGACAAATATAACTTTTGAAATTGATATACAAGTGAGTCCTAGCAGATACCAGAGTAACCTCAGAGACAGATATCGCAATAGCAGCCTTGGCATCATCATCCGAAAGCCGTTTCAGGGCCCTCTGAATTTTCCTGTCGCACTCCACAATGAGTCTTTCTATCGTATCCTCGAGTTCTCTATCAAAGTTCTCTTTCCCCTTTGTTTTTGCTTCTTCATAACTACCAACAGCTCAGGAAAACATATGTCTATACAGAAATTTGTACAGGAAATCCAAAAATACAGAAGAGAAGAAAAACAGAGATTGGTGGGGTAAAATGAAGGATACTCTTTCCGCAGTTGAAGCGAGTGAATCTTAGAACAGGGACCGAGATCCATTTTCTGCAATCACCAGTTAAGTAGGTCAGACAGCAGCACAAAGAGAACTAAATCTAATTTTTCCCCAGAAAACTAAACTAACTCAAGTACTACCCAACATTCCATTCATCTATGAGATTATCCCCAAAAAAAAACTAAGGAGATAGTATCCAATTCCCGAAACGGAAAACCTAAACCAAAATTCCCAAACCAAACATCAAGGAGAAAACGAGAATACCGTGAGCTGGAAGAGGTCATGGGGGCAAAGGCCGGCGAGGAAGAGGCGGCAGACATCGCGGTCGTAGTAGTTGCGGTTCACCTCCTCGACGTCGCCGTTGCGGTTGGCGCCCATGAGCACGTCCAGCTGCTTCCGGAACGCGTCCATGGCGAGCGGCGACCCACGTAGCCCCTAACCCGGCGAGGGGTGCGGCTCCGCGGGCGAGGCGAGGAGGCGGGGGTTCCTTTTTTTAGGGTTTCTATCTACTGAACGCGCTAGCGAGAAACGCTTTGCTCTCGGCCGGGACGAGGAGGGGACGGGAAGAAGAAGAAGAAGATTTGTCTGGGAGATGGACAGGCGACGGCGGATCTCTTCCTCTGGGAAGTGGGAACTTGTGACGCGCAGCCCGGGCTAGCACTTTGGGCCGCCAACCAAATTGTGATGAATGGGCCTTGTTTGATTGAACATATTTTGTGTTATCTTGAATAAATGTCTTACCAAAATCTATGGATATTGCTACAAAACAAATTGTGTACTCAAAAATATAGAATCTAGAGATAGAGACTAACAAGTGTTTAGATAATTTATTTTCTTTATATAGTTTGATTAAATCACTTTGTTTTAATATGTACAAACTACACATCCAACCTAACCTGGAACTATGTCCAAAAACCCGAAGTTTAAACAAAATTTAGTGACTAAATTCATTATGCCTCTCCCAATGTTTGTCTCATAATATAGAGGATTGGCTAGTGGTAAGATTACTTGGTAGTATATGTTCTTATGATAACTCAATTCATTAGCCACTTTGGAGTTTGGACTCCAAATAGACCGAGTGTTGCCAACATAATCATGTTAGTAATTTTTTTCACTTCTGTTATCCAAACATTGCAACCTATATATAACCACATATCTTAACAAACTAGTACTATATACCACAATTCCCCTACTTCCTCACAAAACTTGTTTTAGGAAATATATTATGCAATTTGTGTTATCCAAACAACCACAAAAAAATACATAAAAAAGGGGCATTACACAAGACGATAAAGGTTTTATTTAGATAGCCTAGCATAGATTTGAAGAAGGAAATGAGGCTATCCGGCGAGAGAGAAGGTTTTTACCTGTAAAATCAAGCACAGAGAGGAGGAGAGGTAGAAAAGGACGCCTCCAATAAGGAAACGACGCCCGTAGATGCCGTCGTCCAAGATTTTGCCTCGATGTCATGCCTCTGCCACACCGCTGCCGTCGGAGACCCAACCCTGCTAGGGAGGTGAGATGCGGTGAGGGGTTAGTAGAAGCCCGTTGGAGAGTCCACCGCTAGAACCGCAAAAAGTCGGCAAGGAGCAAAGTATCTAGCCATATCCGCCACTAAGTCACCCGAAAGCAAGGGAGGCGGATGGCGTAGACAAGGTGGTCGGAATGAGAAGAAGGTTTGGTCACACAACCCACCGATCCGCCGATCCGCCATCCCAACGACACTTCGATTGACGGGAGGCGCATCCACTCTCCGAGAGACGAAACGCCACCACCAACGACGCCCGAGGATGTTGGGACCTCAAATGCGTAAGAGAGAGCCCCATTCCCGCCTTCCTCATGTTCGCCTAGACAACCGGGCGACTAGATCGGCACCACGACGCGGAGATCCGCCATCGGGATCCTGATCCGACCACCCCGGTGTCGGATCCGCCTCCAAGGGCTTGGATGCAAAATACCCCAAGCCGCGCACGATAAGGGCGCGAGAAGGGAAAAGAGGAGAGGGAACAAAGGGGATGAGAAAGGAGGAGGCAAGGGGAGGGTTGAGATTCGACTCGCCACCGCCATCCTCGCCGAGGGCCTCCAACATGTAGCAGAGGTCGCACTAGCCTGACACAGGAGGCGCTTGCTAGGGCACTGGAGCCGTCTGAGTGGACAACATGGGGCCAAATGTAGATGATAAAGGTATGGTTGTGCCACTTGCCATAATGGTGGAGCACAAAACAAAAGGCTGGCAATGAGGGAGACTTGTTGGATAGGTTAGAATAGGTCAGAGCTTCAGAGTGACAATGACACAAAAAGGCAAGCCAACAAGGCTCCATAGGTCGCTAGTCTACATGATATGTTAGCAAGCAAAAGGCTAGAGTGGACCAATAAGATCTCTAGTGCCTTGCCGATGGTGGGAGGATGCGGCGACCAAGGTGCCAAAGCAAGAACACAAAATACATATTGGAGTGTTTATCTACATTGTCTGGAACACTTAACAAGACAGTTTTGAAAATGAGCACGAAACATGATATTGTTCAAAGGCATAGGGTCATGTGTATTGCAGGGTATAACAATATGCGTGTGAGCGGCGACTATTTGCGTTTGGTCCTATGACTAGTGTGTTTGGCACCATTGGTGCTCATGTACATAAAGCACCTTTACTCCTTGATTGAGCAACAAAGCTCCCACCTTTACATTAAAAAATAGAGGGATAGGTATAGTTTTTGATGGAATGTAAGTAACTTTCACCCCTAGTTAGCGTATCCGTGGGATACCTACATCGTGGGTACCCAAAACATACGACCGACGCGGCAAAACCCAAAGCGGCACTTCGGCGGATCAGCATCAACGCTGAGCTCGGCCCACGGGGTACTTCCGGCCTGCGCACGAGCACGAGCTCCTCCTCGTCGAGCTCCTCAAGATCTCGAGCGAGTTCACGATCCCCGAACTCCGAGCTCCGAGAAATCGAACCCACGGTCTGTAGACGCCGCGCCACGACTTACCCGAAGCTTACGAGTCCTATGGACCCCGACCGCGTTCCACGGAACGCACGGCTGCGAGTTCCGGCCCGAGCTCGGCAACTTCGTGATCCCGTCAAGACAACCTCCTCAAACTCCGACTTCGACCTCGGGGCGCACAATCTCGTATCACGCAAACCGTGAAGATCGCGCGGCATGTACGACCCCGGGTTCGCTCGACCCCTTCCCGCCTCGTCGCGCGAGCTCTTCCTGGCGTCCGTGGCTGCATGCCGGCTCTTTCCGCCTTTGCGAGAGCTCTCCCAAGACGCGAGCTCTTCGCCCGTCTGGGCGAGCGAAGGTCGTCGGTTGAGCCCTCTCCGCCTCGTACGAGCTCTCCCGACAACGAGTTCTTTCTCCGCCTTCGCACGACCTCGAGCTCGAACAACGTGGAGCCACGAGCTCCAAGTCTCCTGACCGCATCCCACCACGCCGCATACCGCCAACCGCTATAACGACAAAAAAGCGTCATCCGAGATGCAGACAAGGCCATCTCGGCGAGACGCATTCCCACTCACGACGGCGGCGACGGTATGGGGCGGATTCCGCCCACCCGAACCCAGCGTCGACGACGACCGAGTGCGGCGGGACACGCATCGCGAACAAGCCCACGGCGACCCAAAGTGAAATGTGCGACCTATGGGTCCCTCGTCATTTAACACTTTACCCCTTCTATTTTGTGTTCTTCTCCTCTTTAGTCCCTCTCCATGTGACATCTCAGATACCTCCCCTTGCGGCTATAAAAGGGGGTTTCGGTCTGCGAGGAGGAGGCGTGTTCTCACCTCTCAACCCTCTCATACGAAACGCTTCGATCATCACTCCCTCCTCCCACACGAGACTTGGGAGCCCGTCTCCCTCTCTCGAACAGCTTGTATTCTCCCCGATACGAGCATTTGAGCTCGGCCACATAGTGACTCCAACCGAGAGACGGACTAGGGCACCGATTTGCCCGAACCAGTATAAATCTCGCGTCTTGTGTCCCTTGAGCTAGGCCATCAAGTCCCACACGAGCCATTCGACCGATTTTATGTAATGCGTGGCATACCCCCGACATATTTGACCACGACAGTATCCTCTTACAAAAATACAATACACATCCTGAATCTCATGTAATTTCACATTTGGAGGGCAAAAAAGATATCTGAAAGTGAGAAAGTCATTCCAATTTCAAGCACCCACAAATGTACTAATATGCATTTCAGGTTTTGGATAGTTATGTTTATCAAAGGTTACAACAAATGCGCAAAGTTTTGTTGATGACAGGCTCTTTAGATATCTCATCGCCAATAGTATCTAGTTCATGTGAGGAAAAATCACTCGTACTAAAGGTCTAGGATCATTGGATCTGTATGCAACAATGAATTGGTTGCCTAGTGGTGTGCTTGCGCACATATATGCACATGGTGGGGACTGGGGAGCAATTTTTTTTTTGCCAAGTAACCAAATTTGCCAAGTTGTTTGCCTAATGGTTGTTTGCATGATTTTTCTTGTTTTGCCAAAAAAAAGGTGGATGCCAAGTATAAATGCCAAGTTTATGGAGATGCTTGTACTAGTGCTTTTAGGACCCTTTGATGTGTCATGTGAGATCTAGTGATCATTTAGATAACAGTGGGTGGAGATATTTGAGGTTGACTTAGGTCACTCGGCAAAACAAGGGAATTATCAGGATAGTACTAGTATGCATGCCGGCAAGGAGAAATAAAATTACAATATGCATGACGGTAAGGAGAAATAAATTTAGAGTAAATTACATCAGAAGAACAATAACTATACTAGTGGGGGCAAATTGCCCCAACATCTAATATTATGTTTAATCCGATGCAAGAAGTTGTCGTTTTGGTGCACAGACGGTCCAAATACTCCATCTCCCCACAGGGGCTCGTATTGCAGCATCGGCTCACTCGTACACAGAACTTGGCTCATGTTGCACCATGTGCATAGAGCCACGTACTTCCATTGAGCTTGGATCATATCAAGTCATCAAGTGAATTAAGTCGTCAGGTTTCTCTTCGGAATGGCCATACGGCATACACCGTCATGTTTCTCTTACCAGATGTTGCTTGCCACCGCTTGCACCACCTCCACTTGGCCATAGCCTTCCTTTCACTGTTGCTGCATATTTCCTTATGGGTCGTCTTTGTAATAGGTGTGTTGCACCCTTCCACCCACCGGTTTTACCGAAATATGTGAAATGAAAGCAGGTGGGGATTTGTTTGATCCCCGTAGTTGACCTAAAAAAACCTTGTCATGGGCATCGTCGATGCCCCACATAAGGAATCAGCCATGGAAATACCCTCGGCAACATACTCCCCAAGGCGGCCGGCTACACTTTAGTTTCATATAGTACTTTTGAATGAAGAATGTGATGGTGTGCCTTGCAAATTTAATAATTCCTCAAAGAACCTATCAAGCAGATATACATAATTCGGGACATGTAACTCAAAGAAGGTCCCAAATTATGACATAACATAAATTTGTTAAAATTTTAACATCCAAGGGTATTGTTTCCTTACCCCAATAATAAATAAATTCAAAACTAAACATAATTGACATATTGCTCAAGTGAGTACCTTGGGCTTCTCCATTACATCGTGTCGTTGAGCGAGCTATGTACAACAAGTGCTCCTTATTTTGAGGATATCCTGGGCTTCTTCGTTACATTAATTGTGCTATGTAAAGCCGGGCTTTGAGTCCAAGTGAGCCAACCACAAGTCATGATGCCGAGCTAGTTGACTTGTGTAGACGTTTAACACCGAGCTGACCTTATACTGAAGGCAATTTGAGCGTACATGCACCAATACATGCTAATCGTATAGGTTATGGTATTTGGTTCGTACGTGCACCGAAATGACAAGTTCTTGTGCTACATTAAGCAAATTCAAAGACGTTGGAGCAATTTGCACCCACTAGTATAGTTATTGTACTTCCAATGCAACTTACTCATAAAATTACTAGTGTACACGGGAAGGATAAATAGTTTACTCAATAGAGAAGTACATACGTGTTGTTAATCTAGCCTTCCATGTATGAACGTTTTTTTTGACAACTAATGTATGAACTTTTGTCTATGAGAAGCCAGCGCACACCCTTGCAGTAAATAGCCTAAGTCTACTCATATAGAGAGAAGATAGAAAGCAAGTTGTAAACGTCATCTTCTCATACACTTGAAGGGTATCATGACATCATCAGTCTTTACTGGAACGAAGATTCCAGCAAAGCCGACCCCTTAAACCCACGAGTAACAACAAACTTGGCCTACTAGTAGTCGATTGTTCTTACGGATCCATCATCGACTATCATGCAATTTTATTTACTAGTAGGTCAAGTTTGTTGTTACTCAGGGTTTAAGGGCTCGGCTTTGCTAGAATCTTCGTTC
Organism: Hyparrhenia diplandra; assembly: GCA_015847255.1. Taxonomy (NCBI): domain Eukaryota; kingdom Viridiplantae; phylum Streptophyta; class Magnoliopsida; order Poales; family Poaceae; genus Hyparrhenia; species Hyparrhenia diplandra. The sequence goes on along the minus strand of JADLZK010003176.1, from coordinate 82,448 downwards.
TAGTAGAGACTGTTGATGTCATGATACCTTTTAAGAGTGTTAAATGTGAAATCTCATTTAATTGACTCTTAGGTTGAGAAGCTTGCGATCATATATAAAACCATGATTTTAACTTATTGTTATAAGGGATGAGTATATACACACTCTATTTTTTTTAATCTATTTTTTTTACAGCTAGCATAAATAAAGGATCATACCTCTAAAACTATGTTAGTGCATGAAAATGAGATGTAGGTGTAGCTGATGGAAAGGGCATCATCTACTAGCATAAATAAAGGACAATTACTTATATTATCAATTAAGGGCGTGTTTGGCGAGCTCAAATTCCGAAAAAATTGCCTCGAGCTGCAGATCCGCCCAACTCCACCGTGGACCGGCTCCACCATGGATCGGAGATCCCAAAAAGCGTTTGGTACAGCTCCGTCCCCCACCATCCCTAGACATCTAGGGCCCGCATGTAAGGAGAATAGAAAACAAATAAAAACTATTCTTCTTCCTCTTCCCAGCGGCACCCGCTCGGCCGTGGCTGCGCCCGGTGGCGCTTCGCTCGAAGCCGAAACCGCCAAGCGCGTGCCGGCCAGGGGCCGTGAGCACGACGGCGGGCCAAGGGCGCCACACGCTTCTGCTCGGCCAGTCCCGTGGCCAGCGGCGGCGGCCAGGGTGGTGGCCGTATTCGCGCTTGCCACGATGGCGGGCAACGACGTTAGGGCCACGATGGTGGCCGCGCTGAGCTCACCAAGCTCGCCGGGTCGCGCTGAGGCCAGTGGGCGGGCGCTCGCGGAGGTGCAGAGGCCGCGCTGGGGCGGGGGGCGGCGGCGGCGTGGTCGGGAAGTGTGCGGAGAACGCTACGCGAGCGAGGAAGAGAGAAAGAAATAATTGAACTGGTCATTTTCCACTAATCGCTGGCAGTGGTGAGTAATTTTCCCAACTCCACCAAATCTAATTCGTGGAAGACTTCTTTCAGTACTCCCCAAATCCATGGATTTGGGGCATATTCCACCATTTTTTTTTTGAGCAGATCCTCGGTGGAGTTGCTGGAGCTGGAACGTTTGAGTGAAAAAAAATACGGAGCAGAGCTAAGTTTTTAGATCTAGAGCTGCTTAGAGCTCTGCCAAATACGCCCTAAATGTTGAGATACATATACTTGTCTAAGCTTTACTTACATGTTTATCGATTTTTTGATAAATATGGGTCTAAGGTTAGGTGTGACAACCACTGCTCAATTTTCCAACCAGATATAGACCTAGCAAGTGGTTGATTTTTTAGTAATAATAGAACAAAATGATAGGGAGCGTTGCTTACTGCGCGATGCTCGGTCCTCCTAATATCAAATATAATCTAATTACTAATATACTCCCCCGTCTCTCTTATTCAAATTTTTTGCATAAAAATTATTTATTTTGTTATGACTTATTTTATCATTAGAGATACTTTAATAATTATTTATTTAATTTATTATTTATAAATTTTTTTGAATAAAACGAATGGTCAAAGTCGATATCCAAAAGTCAAAAACGTCGACTTATAGGGACGGAGGGAGTATACGTTTAGAAGTTAATTATATTGTTCAACTACTTTATGATGAATGCCAAATTTCAATCATGAATGACAACAGCAGCATCTACGGAGTATCTTGTCTAGAAAGAAAAAGGAATCCAAAATTCAAAGGAAGAACCATACAAAAAATAATCTTAGCTATCCAATTCCCATTAAGAAAAAACTTTTTTTTTTTAAAAAGGTCAATGGCAAGGCCTGCAGTTTGTTTCACGGACACCAACGAGCTGCCACGAAGAAACACAGACATTCCCCACCTCTTCTCCCCAGCCAGTCCCCACACATCAGCGCCAGCAGCAACCCCCGGAATTCCCCAAAATGCCCCTGGACCCCGACTCCTCGTCGCCGCCGCCGCCGCCGCCACACCGGGACTGGTTCTTCCCGCCAGCGCCGCCGTTCCTCCCTTCCTCCAGGGCCCGGGCCCCAGGACGCCGTTCCCCTCCACCTACCGCTCCTCTAGGCCCTACTCAGCCTACTCCCTCGCTGAGCGGCGCCCGCCTCCTACCCCACGCTCCCGCTCTCGCTCTCCGCACCCACCGCCGGAGCACCAACACCAGACGCCGCTGACGCCGACTCCTCCGTCCGCACCGCGCCGCCGTGACCCCCGGTACGCTGGCGTCCGCCGCGAGGATGCACGTACGGTTGCCTCCTCCGAGCAAGCTGCGGCCCCGACGGCCCCGCCGTTGCACGGGAGGAAGCCCGCAGCGTCGGCGATCGCTCCGCGGTGGTCGGGGGTGCTCTCCGCGGCGGTGAGGAATGGGTGGACTCGCTGGGGTTTGACTTTTGTTGACTCGGCTTGTTTAATCGTGGCATCTATTCGCTTCAGGTTATTTTACTGTGCCTGGCCTCCCTTCTCCGTAGGAACTTCTCGTTGCACGATCAGGTTTACCATCTGCAGGTACGGGACCACACTTTTTTTTTTTTTTTACCTTGCACTACGTGAATTCGTGAGACACTGGTACATTCCTTTGATCCTATTACCCTGTTTCATTGTGATTGTCTCAGGAGCAGCTGGCTGTAGCTACAGCAAAACTCCAGTCATGCATTGTAGACTCTTCATTGGATACGAGCAGCATTAATCTGTTCTATCAGGAGGCTAACAGTACCACACAGAACAGAAGTCTTAAGAACATTTCCTTGCTTATCTCGCTATCGGTACTATATGCACCACTCCTCATTCTCAAGTACGTGGACCTTGTGTCAAAGATAAGGAGTTCACGTAATTCCGAAGAAGTTCCCATAAACAAGCGGTTCGCATACAGAGTCGATATATTTTTGTCACTTCATCCGTATGCTAAACCGTTGGTCCTACTTGTTGCTACGTTGTTACTAATTGCTCTTGGTGGGCTGGCTCTGTATGGCGTGACTGATGATAGCTTATCTGATTGTCTTTGGCTGTCCTGGACCTTCGTTGCTGACTCGGGGAACCATGCCAATGCTGAGGGTTTTGGACCCAAGCTGGTTTCAGTTTCAATTAGTATTGGTGGGATGTTGGTTTTTGCTATGATGCTTGGTCTTGTCACTGATTCGATCTCTGAGAAGTTTGATTCTCTGAGGAAAGGAAGAAGTGAAGTCATAGAGCAGAGCCACACTCTAATTCTTGGATGGAGCGATAAGTTGGTAATCTTTGAACGGACCTTTGTTAATATTTTTTTAGTCAATTTTTCTGTGTATGTTAGATGTATTGCTGTTCTCCTTGTTTGAATTCTTGGAATGTTGTAGTACTCACTAATTTGTTTATTAAGAGGCCTGTAAGGTTGTTTCACAGTTATTCTATAATGGGAAAACCATATAGTATTTGTCATAGAATCATGCATATTCTTAGAATTTGATGCATACTTTTGGCAACTTTGGTTCCCTGAAGCTAACTTACATAACTGCTTTGTTACATGTCATCTTGTTGTAAGAACAAAAGGTTGCTTCTGTGCACATCTTATGGTGTAATCCCTTTCATTTGGTGGCAATAGGGATCTTTGCTGAACCAAATTGCCATTGCTAATGAAAGCTTGGGAGGTGGGACCATTGTAGTGATGGCTGAGAGAGACAAAGAGGAAATGGAAGCAGACATTGCTAAAATGGAGTTTGACTTGAAAGGAACAGCTGTAATATGTAGAAGTGGAAGCCCTTTGATACTCGCTGACTTGAAAAAGGTAAACAATGTGATCTACATACCTTGAGACATGTTTTTCTTTTCCCTCTGTTTTGAATTTTGATCTTCTAGCATCCTTATAATTATTAATATGCCATTATGGTCTGCTGACAGTTGATAGGGTGATTGTGATGTACATGTTTGTTAGTTCCTGGATAGCACTTCACTTCTTTCTATATGTGCCTATTTTTTTAACTAAATAAACCTTAATGCACAAGGTCTCAGTTTCAAAGGCGCGAGCAATTGTTGTTCTAGCTGAAGAAGGAAATGCTGACCAGGTAAGCTTCGCTGATCAAAGCTATTCTGTTCTTGAGTGCTCTTCCTTACATCATTGCACCCTTTTTGCAGAGTGACGCACGGGCACTGCGAACAGTCTTGAGTTTAACTGGAGTTAAAGAAGGACTAAGTGGTCACATAGTAGTTGAGATGAGTGACCTTGACAATGAAGTTCTAGTCAAACTTGTTGGTGGAGATCTTGTGGAAACAGTTGTCGCGCATGATGTGATCGGACGGTTGATGATACAATGTGCACGTCAGCCAGGCCTTGCTCAGGTTTCGTTCTAACCAACAATTAATACTAAATGCTGTTAGTTTGTTTATATAAGAATCCTGACTGGAAATACTCATGACCTCGGTGTAGTGGGTTCCCACACTGACCATTTGGTTGTGCTTGTGACATTAAACTCATTAAAAGGAACTTCTTTTGGACATTCCTTTGGATTCTAGTTATTATCCTGTTGCAAAATACTATATCGTGCACATCAAGAAGACCATTTAGTAAAGTCTGTTTGCTAAGTTTAAAAAGGTGCATGTGCCATAGAAACATTTTATATGCTTAACTTATAATCTTCCATTCAGAATTTGACATACATGATCTCATGAGCTACTATATACATTATCGCAGTTTTGATATCCTTCATGCAAACCTTTTTTTTTTTTCTTTCCATTTTCTCTTTTTTCTGTACTTATTTTCTTTAGTTTGGAACCATAGATTTTTGTTAAACTAAGCTAGTGGCTTGTTTTATAATTGCAATATGCACATACTTTTAAATTTTAGTCATACCTACATCTATAGAATGGTTACTATGATTACCTTTCTGATCAAATGCTAGTGATATCTCAGGAATTTATAGTCTTTGCAGTTATTAGTTAATAATTTCTTAATGCTATTTGAAAGATCATTTGAATTTGAATTTAATATATAGATATGGGAAGATATACTTGGTTTTGAGAACTGTGAATTCTACATTAAGAGATGGCCTAAGTTGGACGGAATGCGATTTGAAGACGTGCTGATTAGCTTTCCTGAAGCTGTTCCATGTGGCATAAAGGTGGCAGCTTATGGGGGCAAGATAATTTTAAACCCTGATGATTGTTATGTTTTGCAAGAGGGTGATGAGGTGATAGTAATTGCAGAAGATGATGATACATATGCCCCAGCACCATTGCCCAAGGTAATTTTTTATGAGATGTAATGTTCTTTTTCTGTTATAATCTGCAAGCATGCATGTTGGTTCGATATTTTTCACTGTTATGATGTAAATTCAATATTGATATTAAATCCTGTTATCTTTAGAACTTTGCAAGTTTTCCTTGGCAGTGTTGGTAGTTGTTAGCCTACTTGTTGAATACCACAAACTATACTGTATTACCATTGTTATGTCTGCCTCCAGGTTCTGTTCTATAATCTTTGAATTTTGTATCTAAACTCTTTCATTGATCTATTCTCTTTGGAACTCACTGCATCAACTGGTTTTGAGAGTCAGAGTTTGCTTTAGAAAAATACTTATATTTGTGAGTGTTTATTTATTTATTTTTAATATTTTGTTGATATTTGGTATCGCTGTCTATGCACATAGTGGTAGAGTTTCTTCACTAGTGTTCATGAGGTCCTGGGTTTCTGAATCAGCCTCTTTGCAAATTTTGCAAGGGTAAGGCTATCTAGAAATTCCTTACCCAAAACCCATATTGTGTGGTAGCACTCACATTGGCTAGGATCTTTTAGATTATTCACATTGGGAGCTTTGGCTATCAGTGAACTTGTTTTATAGAATCCCCTGTAACATTTATTTAACCTTTTTCCTGAGCACCTTCTGGAATTACTCCCATCCCTAGTAAAAATCCGACCAGTAGGATTGTTTGCTCAATAACTGCAGTCAGCACACAGCAGCAGATTGAACTGTGTCATGATTTACAATTTATCCATTCCCTTCCCATTTTGATCATTGAGTACCAGTAACCACCAGTGCAGCCAGCTTTTGCTGTTTATGTTTCACAGATGACGGTCTAGTGCTTGTTATCACTTCTTGAAACCATAAAAACTAAATAGACATAGACACTGCACATATGTGTAACATCCCGTAAGCAAAGTCAATCTTATTATTCAGGTTAAAGAGGCTGTTTACATAGACATTGTTCATCCTGAAAGCAAGCCTCAGAAGATTCTTCTTTGTGGATGGCGACGGGATATAGATGATATGATTGTGGTAAGTTCTTACTTTGAAGCTCCTAATTCCTTTTCTCTGTTAAACTGTGCAGGTTAGGAGAGGGTATCTGCCTAAAGATTTTGTTGTTCCAAAGTCTCCAGAAAGAATATTGTTTTGTGGTTGGCGCCGTGATATAGAAGATATGATAATGGTAACTTGATGACGGATCCAAATTGAGTTCATTTGCATGTAATGGAGACATTTGTAGCAAAAGGATTTGGAGGCAGAACTTGCGTGTGTCAATACTTCTAAATATATATTTCTCCATGTTTCGAAATTGATTATGTTTAATTAATATCACAGCAGCAATACTGATAGAATGGGGATATTGAGGCCTTAATTTGTTTTAGTTGAGAACATATTTTAAACTTTGTTGTCGATATCCAGGTACTTGATGCTTTCCTTGCGCCAGGATCAGAGTTGTGGATGTTTAATGATGTCCCTGAGGTTGACAGAGAAAGAAAGCTGATTGATGGAGGTCTGGACTTCAGTCGCCTCGATAATATTACTTTGGTGCATCGTGAAGGAAATGCTGTTATTCGTCGTCACCTGGAGAGCCTCCCGTTAGAATCATTTGATTCTGTAAGTTCTGAGAAATTATATTGTACCCTGCTAATTACAATGACTATTGTTGGTTGCCTTTCCTGACTGATGCTTGAAAGCAAAATGCAGATCCTGATTTTGGCAGATGAATCTGTAGAAGATTCAGCAATCCAAGCTGACTCTAGGTCACTTGCAACGTTACTGCTGATCAGAGATATTCAGGTTTCTTTCTAGAACAGAGAATGGTTAAATGATTTATGGTTTTCTTATTGTTGATACCATCTTCAGATCATAGACAATCACCTTCCATCATATTTTTTAATAAATAAATTCCGTGCTGTATTTCCTAATGTTATAGTAAACTCTTCACAAGAACTGAAGATTTCTCACTTCTTAACTACAGGCAAAACGTCTTCCATACCAATCGTTGGTTTCACAAGTTCCCGAGGGACCTTTTCTGAAGGTTCTTGGATAGGGAGATGCAACAAGCATCTGACAAATCTGTCATAATCAGTGAAATTTTGGACCCCAGAACGAAAAATTTGTTGTCAATGTCAAGAATTAGTGACTATGTTCTTTCAAATGAACTAGTGAGCATGGCACTGGCAATGGTCGCAGAGGATCGACAGATAAATAATGTCTTGGAGGAGCTCTTCACGAACATGTATAATTCTCAAAGCTGATGGTTGCATGGTCAATTACTTTTTACTGACCTTGAAATTTACCTCTCAAAAGGCAGAAGTACTGTATCATTCTGCATTCAATCAGATATCCTTATCATATTTCAACCCCCTAACATACATTCAAATAATAGTGAACTTATAATTTGCACAGTAGATGGATCTAATGCCTAGTACATTAACTGAATTATTAGAGCTTTATATTTGACATGGATACTGTAACTAGGTTAACTTTACCTATCAAATCTCATCTATGATTCTTCACATGTTTTGGTTTGCCTTACTATTTCTAAGTCAGCAGCTTGACGTCTTTGGAATCATGCGTCGTCTCATGTTTCTTCTGATTGGGTTTGCAACTGCACCATTTACAGGGAAATGAAATGCAGATACGACCTTCCGATCTTTACCTTAGAGAGGAAGAGGAGTTAAATTTCTTCGAGGTCATTCTTCGAGCTAGACAGAGGAAAGAGATTGTCATTGGATACCGTCTTGAGGCAGCTGAGCGTGCCATAATCAATCCAACGGACAAAGTTTCAAGGCGAAGGTGGTCGCCCAAGGATGTTTTTGTTGTTATATCCGAGAAAGAATGAGTTTTTTTTATCAAATCGCAGTTAACACGAAAGCAAAGCTCCTGACCAGTGACTGCACCTAAGAACAGGTAGCAGTGCTGCAACACACCAACTAGCGCAGAGAGCTGTTTGATTCAAATGCGCATTTGACAGAAGGCCAGCGCTGAGTGCAAAGGAGCAAAACATGATCAGATCTTGTATCACTCTAAATATGGCTTAAAAAGGATGTCAACAGACAGCAAAGCATCACCTCCATGAAGTGCTTAAAGCTGTAGAGTGTTGATACCGATACTGACTTTACTGAGCGGGAATTCAGTTTTCCAGTGAGGCTGTTATACCCTGGCTATATAGACCACAGAGATAGTTGAGCATGGCATTTCCATTGCGAGGCTGCTCAGCATTTTGTACAAATTGAGGAACAATTTTGATGTATTTTGTCAAAATATGAGATGCCAGTAAGTTCATGTAAATAGTAACTGGAAGATCATCTGTGGACCCATTTTATTGTGTTTATACAGTTTAGTTAGGTCGCATCAGTTCATAATTCATCACCAAATGTATGCTTGATGCCAATACTGTTGTGCGAAAATGGCACACGATAAACCAATTTTAGGGCTGGATTAGTTATTGGCTCTTTGGAATGAAAAATCTGGAGTACCTTTTTGTGACGAGATGTGTACATCCTTTTTTTTTCTCTTTTCTTTGTTTATTATATGATGAATGATGATGAGCCGATTAGTTGTACAGCATTCGGCTTTGGAGTTATAACTGTCTAATTAATCATTCCTGCACTCCTTTTTCCTTTTTTTTTTGACAGAAAAGGTAAAAGCAACAATACAAGAACACCTTTAAAAAATGTGAATAAAGATTGTCCTCAAAATGCTTGACGATGACAGCGCCAAGAGACGGAGAAGCTCAGTTGACGTTCCAGGTTGCTTGGAAGTGGAACCCGTGAGACGTCAATGCAGAAGGGCATCGCCGCTACTATGAGCTGAGGTATGGATGGTGTTCTAACTCCTTCAAGAGCATAAAATTCATGGAGAATTAGGTATATGGCATTAGATAAAACTCACCTTAGGTATTTGGCCCTTTTTCATTCAAATTTGGTTCTATGGCCTTTAAACAAATTTATTTAGTTCTATGGCCTTTAAACAAATTTATTTAGTTCTATGGCCTTCTGTTCATTTTGTTAGGCTTAGGGGTTAGTTTGGGCATTGTAGGCTGTGTGAAAAGACAAAATTTCCATTCTACTAATAATCTTTCACACGCCAAGCTTTGTTTGCTGCTGTGCTCGATGAGAATTCTAAAATTACCATCATCTTCTTCCTCCTCTAGGGCGTGGCCATGACAGCTGCTGTGCTCGCGCCGGGGAGGGGAGGGCCTCGGCCGAAGACGCGACCCACACATGGGCCTAGGCAGGGGCCCGCGCGACTTGCAGCACGACCACTCCTGTAGCACAGGTGCGAAGGGGCAAGGTGCCTAACGGCCACACAGACAATATAACCAAATTCAAATGAAAAAGGGTCAAATAACTAAGGGCATGTTTGGCTTCGGCTCCTCCACTATAGTGTCACCAGTAGCGCCACGGAGCCGGCCAAGGGAGCCCTAAAATTGAGCTTCTCCGCAGTGAGTGAGAGAGGAGGAAGAGAGAACCGCTCATGTGAACAAAGGCCTCTAACGCGCTAGAGGAGCTGAAGCTTCAAATGTCAAACATGTCCTAAGGTGAGTTTTCCAAGGGCCATGCACCTAAGGGCCTGTTTGGCAAAAGGAGCTTCGGCTCCGACTCCTCCTGCATGCCACTGTAGTGTAATTGTAGCTAGGAGCCGATTTTCTCTCTCCCTCCCTCTCCCTCTCACTAACATTGGCCATGTTTCCCTCCCGCTCCCTCTCACTGACATTGGGTCATGTTTCAAGGTGGAAGACTTATCTAATTTGGATATCCATGAATTCTGACAAATGAATTAGAAATTCAAATTTTTATAGGGGACCACCCCTTGCTAGTTCATTTTTTTTAGCTAGAGACTATCCATTGGACATACATGTATATCTAACTTCCACTAGGGCCATGTTCTTGGAGCTCTGAGAAGTTATTTTGAGGCTCCCAATTTCCTTTTTGGAGGAGGGCCATAAACAAGTCCTAATTCACGTAAAATTAAGTGAAAATGCATTATTGCAGCAAAACGTGAGCTCCTCGTAATTTTCCACCTTTTTTGCGGCGTCTCTTTGGGCTTTTGGCCCTTGACCCCTCCCTAGTAGCAGGCAGCAGCAGCCCAAACCTCTCTTCTTCCCCACCCACTTGGCCTGCGCCCTGCGGCGGCGCTCCCTCTCTGGGGCCTCGCCCGTTCGTCCCGCTCTCACGCCTCCGGCCACCACGAAGCAAATCGCCATTGCTCTCTCGGCGTCCTCCTCCCTCCAGCCGGACTCGGATTGACTTCTTCTCTCGTCGGTAAGCAACCCTAGCTCATTTGAGTCACTGATGATGACTGGATTATCTTCTCCCAAAGAGTTCGAATTCCCCTCTGATTGGATCGGATTAGCAGGGGAGGAACCATGATGGAGGTGGGTTTGAACCCGGGGAGGAGCTTGACTTCGGGGGCAACCAGGAGGACGACGACGACTCTCCCGCTAGCAAGGAGCTGGCCGCCATGGTCGAGGCGGCGGCCGCAGCGGAGACCGTCGAGCTTGACGACGGCGTCGGCGGCGCCGGTGTCGGGCGGCCGCCGCCGCCGCCACGTCGCCGTCATCGTCGTCAGCGTTGGGGGCGCAGTACGGGGACGACCGCACACCGCGGGACGGGATGGTATTCAAGTCGTACGAGGAGGTGCTCAACTTCTACAAGCGCTACGCCCTGCGCACGGGCTTCGGCGTCTGCGTCAAGAAGTCCTCCTTCACCAAGGCCGGCCTCTGCCGACGCCTCGTCCTCGTCTGCAACAGGTGGGGAACGGCAAGGAGGACGCCTGCTACCAGGCCAGGCCCACGGCCAAGACCAACTGCCAGGCTACCGTCGTCGCCAGGCTCTGGGTCGACAACTTGCTGCACCTCACGGATGTCAACCTCGAGCACAACCACGCGCTCAACCCGTCATCCGCACGCTTCCTCAGGTGCTACAAGACGCTGCCGAGCGGGCTCAGCAAAGATCTCGTGGTCAGGGCTGCCAGAGGAGAATGCTCCGCCGCGGCGGGGCGGCGACATTGATGCCCGCATATTTGATGAATGGGGCGGCTTAAGATCGGGGAAGCTGATGTCATTGCCATCAATGGTTTCTTCGCTGAGATGCAGGCAAAGCTGCCAAACTCCTTCTATGTCATGGACTTTTATGTGGAGGGCCATCTCAGGAGTCTTCTCTGGGCTGATTCCAGATCCAGGGCAGCGTATCAGTATTTCAGCGATGCTGTTTGGATTGATACAACCTGCTTAAGGAACAAGTATCATGTCCCGCTTCGTCTCATTTCTGGGTGTCAATCATCATGGTCACCTTGTATTGTTAGGCTGTGGATTGCTGTCAGATGAGAGTACAGAGAGCTTCTTGTGGCTCTTCAAGTCATGGTTAACTTGTATGAAGGAACGTCCTCCAAATGCCATAGTTACCGATGAATGTGTGGCGATAAAAGCCGCAGTTCGAGAAGTCTTTCCAAACACACGCCATAGAATAAGTGATTGGCATGTACTGAGAAGTGTTTCAGAAAAAATAGGCGACTTGCCAGAATATGAAGCCATGAGAACTGATTTAGTCGCTGTAATATATGATTCTTTGATCGAGAATGAGTTTGAGGCAAGGTGGAAGGACTGGGTCGATAGATTTGGGCTTCAGGATAATGCATGGATCGCCTTTCTGTATGAGAATCGGCATTTTGGGCCCCCTGCCTTCCTTAAGGACACCTTCTGGGCTGGGCTCTGTACTGTTAGCCAGCGTGAAAGTCCAAGTACATTTTTGAGGATGCAGTCAGTTCAGATACCACATTGGTGACGTTTCTTGCCAGCTACATGACACTTTTGGATAACAGATACAAAATGGAGCAACAAGATGATTTTGATTCATTAAATAGCAACAGGGTCCTGATATCAAAGTACCCAATGGAAGAACAGCTATCCAGATTCTACACCTTGAATATGTTTATGAAATTCCAGGATGAGCTAAAGGCAACCATGCATTGTCAAGTTCAGCTGGATGGGTCAGCATCTTCTTTTATAGTTATTGATTTGACTGAAGCAGGGAGTGAATTGCTGAATAAAAAGTATGAGGTTGTTCACTGTATGGCGACAAACAGGATGGAGTGTAACTGTGGCCTGTTTCAGTTTAGTGGTATCGTTTGTCGGCATGCATTATCTGTGCTTAAATGGCAGCAAGTATACGACATCCCCCCTTGTTACGTACTTAACAGGTGGCGGGCTGACTTCAAGCAGTCGCACTACGCAGATAATCCATCAAAGGATTTAGCAACAAGTAATCATGTCGAAAAGTTATGATTACATTTCTTTGCAGTTTCTTCGTCTTGTTGAGATTGGGATGACATCAGACGAGAAGTATGGGCATGCATTAAGGCTTCTTAAAGAAATGAAAGAGACCCTTCTTGATGATAATCTATGCCGTGATTTGGAGCAGAAACTTACACCAGGCGAGCGTGCAATTATGAATGGTGGCAACCATACACAACATGGTTCATCTGAGGGCGGTCCAGCGAAAAAGCGGCGAGGCCGCCCTCCTAAAAAGAATAAAGAGATCAACGTGGATTCCATGGTAAACCAGTATGGCAATAAGGTGTCTCCTTACTTGTATTGTGCGCGCACTTTGCTTCATTTTGTTGCTGGTGCTAACCGATTTTTATTTTGCCGTGTGGCAGGACTCCTTACTGGTATCCTCAGATGTAACTCAGAAGGGTGCTTTTCATTCTGCTTCAACTACCTCTAACCTTGGTACTCATGTCCGGACACATGGCATTGTTGATCTCATGGTAATATTTTTTTATTCATAATTGGTTGCCAATCCTTTATCATAAAATGAGATTATTGATAGTATATTTACTTAGATAGTGCATCATGCAGGAAGAAGTCAATCCAAGTGAGCTGTCCTTTGATAGCCGTTATGGGGTGCAATCTGGCCACCCGCACCATTTTGGTAACCAGCTAAATGTAGGAAACACTTTGCAGGTTTGTTCTTTGTAATGCTGCACTTGCATTTCCATTTGTGATTTTTCTTGAATAAAATATATGCAACAAAGGAAAAGACTTTAAATAGTTTTCTCCAAATTGGGCAGTTTGGCCAATCTACATCAGCGGCAGAGCAGTCTAGGGTCCAGTGGGTGTTTCCTAATGGCATGTATCAGGTGAATGAACCTTGCAGTTTCTTCGTTATGTTTTAGAGCTGGCTGGGAAATTCATTAAATTAAACTTTAGTAATTGGCATGTGAACTGACGCATTGTAGGATGACCAAGTGACTTATGGCAGACGGACATCATAGCAATTGGACTTCGGGTAAAGGGTTTGCCATTTCAGGTTTCCTTCTCTTGAGATTTGTTCCTATATATGCCATGCTGAGATGATAGATAAATCTTATCTAGTTAATATACTAGCAATTGCTTGTTGAGATAGAGGAGTGACTGAAACTTTGTTGAAATTTTAGCATTTGCATTTTACATATGAACCCTGTAGAACAGGAAGGTCATGGAAATGTGCTTAAGTGCTCCATTGGCATATATAGTATTTGTTAGTACAAGGGAAGCTTTTATGCCTTTAAGTAGAATGTTTTCGTCTAAGCGTCATTCATATTTCCAAGTTCTGTGACCATTTTCTGATCATTTTAATTAATAGATGCTGCATCTCCTACATGATATGTGCAGGAAATCGGGTCAGGGATTCTCTGTTTGGACTTGGAGCAGCGAGGATCCTCCACTGTGGTTGGAATGTTGAGCCCTGGGAGATGCATGGGTGGTTTCTTTTGTAGGAACATAGCATCAACCTTACCCTTGTAACATGTATATACACACACATCATCTGAGATAGTCATTCCTCCCTCACCTGCTGTAGAAAGTGCTAAGCTAAACTCGTGATGATGCTAGGCGGACTAGAAATTGAGCTTGGTTTGCTTTTTTGTTGATGCAATGCAATTTTGTCTGATGATGATCAGTTAAAAGTGAAAATGGGAGTACTTGGACAACAGTGTGTACCAAATCCTTATGCAGCAGTGTTGATGAAGACGCCCCCAAACAGGATGGGGAACTACTTGGACAACGGTTTGTTGATCACCAGAAATAAAGTTAAGATGGACTCCTATAGCCGTTTGAACCGGCAGTAGCCCGGCGGGGGCACTGTTCCCCCTACCGCCGGCCGTTTGAAATGACGGCGATGATATAGTTTTGCAAAATTTCTAACATATACATTTTTTTAAACAAAATCGCCTCATGGACATGTCCAATAGGCCTTCTCGTCAATTCAAGATGATTCCTGAAGACGGCAGGTGGTGAACCGACTCGAATTGACGTCTGGAATCGGAGTAGAAATCCGGCACCTACAGCCTCTCCCCATCGAGAGAGTGATAAGCCCAAACACAAAAGCTGCCCGCAGGAAAATTAACGAGGCAGCCCAGCAGAGTGGTGTGCGTTTAGGAAGGAAAAATAGGCCTGCCCGAGCCTCAGCAGATCAAAAGCTCATTCATGAAGAACCTCAACTGAGCTATTTAATCATGATGAGCTGAGCAGTTCAAAAGTTCGTCTTTCAAATGTCTGTCTTGTTGGTAAGCTCCGGCTTCTGTGTCTCTCGACAACTTGCATGCATCCGTCTTTAACATAAGCAATACTTCAAGTAGGAACTTATCATTACAAATATATACATGTTCCTCCAAACTATGCGTACAGGCACGATGGAGGTTTTGTTTTGTTCATGGGTCGATCCAAAACTTCAAATCATGCCAAATGGTCAGGGATTTATACTAGAATAAATGAATTAACGTCGTGCTGTAGTACATGATGTCGAGAGACGACAACTGTCAGTGATTTATTTCTTTTTTTTCCCTAATTAACGCCGTGCTGTCTGTACACGATGTTCCTCTTATAACTCTAGTAATGCTTCTATTATTTGATTTTGTGACTGTTTGGTTAATTGATATTCCTCTTTGTCATATATATAGCCATTTGTTTACAAGGAACAACAGGGATAATATAAACATAGCCAAATAATGGTGAAATCTGAGGGGGGGAAAAAAAAAAACTGTACAGGAACATTCCGTACTGCCTTCCATCAATTCCTGTTCTAAGCATACCTTGATGACAGGAAAATAGGACGTTAGCTATTTCTGTATATTTGGTTAAACAAAGAATCCGGTATCTTCATGTAGAACTACTATATGCATACCTTAGAGCATCTCCAATGGTTTCGCAAATTGCACTTGGCAAAAGTTGCAATTTGTCAAGTCCAAGCCATGATGTTTGTCAAGTTAAATCAAACCTCATCTCCAACGGTTTAACATTTTTTAACTTGGCAAAACCCAAATTAATGACATTTTTAACTTGGCATGCATGGGGAGCGAATGCATGAGGCCATAAAAACATGAGAGGAGTTTTGCCAAGTTGAGATTCACTTGGCAAATATGCGCAGCTTGGACTCTCAAATGCCAAGTCTCACCAATTTGTCAACCCAAATGACAAACCATGGGAGAGGACAATTCATAGATTTTGATATAAATATGGAATATCAAGTCCAAATGCCAAACCCATTGAGTTGCTCTTAGTAACACAATTTAGTTATTCCACCCTTCATATTCAATTAGTTATTTGATGATGAGATTAATTGAGCTGTTATAGCCAAATTGTCTAGCTGTAGGTATGCAACTGTGATTTATTTCTTGGTTGAAAATTTAATAGAGTGCAAGTTTTATTTAATAATAGTTTGTTACTACAAAGGAAGAATGCCTTTTTTTTTTTTTCCATGGGTATACGTTTACCTTCTGCACATGGAACCTCATGCTACAAGATGTAACCTTTCGCAGGTAATTGAGCCTGCTAAATCAGAAAAAAAGGTTCCATGCTGATTTCACTCTATGTTAGTCAATGATGCAAAGAAAAGCTCTTTCCTTGCCTTCAATTTTTTTATTGTTTTCATATGAACAACCATTACTCTTTACTGTTTGGTACATCTTTTTGTTTTCTTCATAGTTATTATGACCGGACAGGTAATCGAACAGGTGAGGGTCTCGGTTCAATGGTCCCACCGTTATGAATCGGTTGAACCACCGGTCTGATAACATTGAATCGTTTAAGTGAACACATACCATTACAAAAAGTTGGGTGCGCCCATTTGCCTTTTGGTCACTTTAAAACTGCACGCATGGATAGACATGATTAGCA
This sequence comes from Hyparrhenia diplandra, assembly GCA_015847255.1. NCBI lineage: Eukaryota > Viridiplantae > Streptophyta > Magnoliopsida > Poales > Poaceae > Hyparrhenia > Hyparrhenia diplandra. The sequence continues at coordinate 66,127 of JADLZK010003176.1, read as the reverse complement.
TAAGAGTTAGTATGCTCTCTGATGTCGGTTCTCCACCTATTTCTAGAAAAAAAAAGGTCAAGGCTATTTTTAACAAGCATACTGATCGGCTTACTTTATTGATACAAAGTTCACACACTAATAAGTTCATGTCATTGCAAGTAATTTATCTACAACTATTCACACATGTATTATAAATTATCTAGACTTCAAATGACAAGTTTTTTAAAACAATATTGTGCCCACTGTATGTACCAGCATGCAAATATAAAATGCAGTCATCCAGCACTTCACACGCAGGGGCGGGCGTTAATCACTAGTTTCCATTCATCGAACGAAAATTGAAGTCTGATACAAATGAAAGAGGGTAGATGGGATTACATGCGAACCTAGTTAACTTGACCTGATTCAGGAGAGATAACTAGGATAATGGTCGGCCTCTAGGGTTCCTAGAGAGTATCCCAGCTACAAACTAAAAAACGAAATACCACATCTTACAAGTTCACTCCTATCAACAATTTATCTCCTCAACCCACAACATCTAACGTATCAGAATAGACAGCCACCAGTGTGTTCAACATACAACTTCTATTGGTGACGTTCACGACCTCAACACTGTCTCCATCTTTTTTGGTCTTGATTTTCTTCAATCTTCATCGTCCTCCTCCCACTGCTTTCCTACTCCTGGTGGATTGAACTTTTCGGCAAAGATTGGCCATGTTGGGGGTGTAGGATATGTTAGTAACCCCCTCATTTTGTTCTGGCCCAATTGTATGGATTAGAGGTCCACCCATTTGTAAGACTTTAGTGGCATATTTGTAAATACTAATATCTCTAAGGACAACCCCTCCCACCTTCCTTATAAAAGAGAAAGAGGGGGAAGGAGAGGGGGGCTGAAGACTCTCACTTCTAGTGTTGTTTGTCCATTCGGGGATAAGCACGTTTATGTGCTAAAGTAACAGGATAGAACCCTTTCAAACAAGTGTGGGTCTGCATTCCACAACTTACAAAGTTAAAAAAAGTATCCACGCAAATGAAAACCTTGTAAGTTTAAAACATTAAAGTAAAAAAAATATGCGAGATAGATAAAAACACAGTAAATTCAGAATATTAGGTGTGTGAGATCCTGTAAATGCGACTCTCAATGTGCAATTATATGTCAAGGAAAAAGAATATTACAAAGTTTTGAGATATAGTTGCTTACAAATCAAATATTTTGCTTCATGTGTAGTGACACTCATGTATACTAATGATTATTGGGAAGTAAATAAGTAATAATATTTTTAAGAACCGGAATTTTGAAGCTTTTCAATGATTCTTCTAAGGGGGTCATAAAGATATCAAATGCAAAGTGGGTGGATTACCATTCTCTCAGGGTTTAAAGTAGTTAAACTTAACACTTCATTAATAATCTTCTAAGCTTAGGGAGAGACACTTGCATGTAACTGGAGCTAGGTCAATATGAAACTTTGTTACACTATCACCCAAAGCTTGGTTGCTCATAGACACAGAGCTGCCAGCAACCAGAGGTAGATTGGAAGTGTCCCAAATACGCTTATTCTTCAGTGTCCTCTTTTTCTTCCTAGTCGCTCCAGCTAGTCCAACATATACTACAGCTGGAAGTTAAGACCCATACATATCAAACACCAATATAAAGTAACCATACATGTTTGTGAAACACACACACAAAGAGAGAGAGAGAGGCAATACTAGTGGTGTTGCAATACTAGTGGTGTTGGTTTGTGTGTGTGGGGTACCTTCGGTTTGAGCATCGTTGCTCTTTCTTGGTTGAGGTGGTCGTTTAGAATGGATCTCCTTTTCTATTACTCTATCTGCTGAGAGGACAACCAATGTAAGTGTGTGTGAGAGGAGGGAGAAAAAATATTTGTTCGTAGACTGTTCTCACCGTCAGCTAAGCTTTGGCTGCTGGCAGGCCCAGTAGTACTCTCATCTCCCTTTTGTTCCTCAGCTACTTAAGATAGTCCTTCAACATTCAGAGTACTAGCTAAACGAAAAAAACAAAATACCAATATGGCAATATATGAGTAACTATGTATGTCTATGACACAGAGAGAGGGGCACTATTATTAGTGGGTGGGTGGGGTGGGGGGTGGTGGGGGATTGGCTGTTTCATATATTGTTCTCACCTACAGAAACTGCATTAGTTGTACCTTTGGCCTCCTTGGTCCAATTCTTGCTTTCCTCATGTGCAACTCACGAAGAGCCTTGCTTTCAATTATCTTATCTGGCGAGAAGACACAAACAAATGTAAAACTGTGTGTGTGAGAGAGGAGGGCAATTGATTCTTTGTATATAAGTAATCATCCATTGTTATGGATGTAGTTGGAATTGAGGGGATTGAGGAGGAAAAAGAGGGCAACGAGGGGGCGAGCTACAGTACCCGCGGATACTGTTCACTACGGTGGCGGCTAGGGTTCGGGGATGTAGATGCGCTAGGAACGCCGGCCGCGGGGCTCTGCCCACGGCCGGCAAGAGAGAAGGGATTTCTTTCTTAATCTCTTGCTTAATTGTAGATTGATACATCTCCTCTCATTATATAGAGAGGTTTGACTTGGCCCCTAAACAAGCTACTAAATAACCCTAATGGGCTAAGGCCCAATAGGCTCATGACTCCTCTAACACTATACCCCACTGGACATGCAGCTTGTCCTCGAGCTGCAACCTGATGAGGACACTAACGATGCCTTCACTAGACACAAACCTAACACCTAAAAACAAGCCTTTTACATCTCGGCTTATTTTATTGACTGAAAATAAATTGTGACTCTTTATTTTTGACTCCCGAAGATAAGGCGGACGACCTTCGCATGCTGGATCTACATGTGTGTCGCCACCTGGATCCCATGGAGACCATTGAAACGAGAGGGGGTGCGCGGATACGACCACCATGAATTAGTCGAGACCACGACCAGCGGAGACGTCCTCGCGGCGGCCGGTATTGGAAGGCGGTGGCAGTAGGCATTGCGTCCCCGCCAGTGACAAAGAAGGAACCGCCTTTGTTGTCACAGAGTTGGAGTTCGCCAACCGTGGAAACAACACCATGCTCGCGCCTGAAGACAACAACGGAACAACGCGATTGCTGGTGGCCATCCCACGTGGCCGATCCTCCAACACTCATTCATTGATGGGATCTTCTATAGGGGCACCGTCGTCCGATAGATCCGGGTGACGGCGGTGGTGCTTGCTGCGGCTGTTCTTGCACGCGACCTCTTAGCACGCCGGGTGGCGCGGCGACTTTGCGTCTGCTGGCTGATTCATTCCGCACCACTGTCACAATTCCTCCAAGCTGTGCTTCGCCGCCGAAGGTGGACACCGCACTACAGCCGACACGGCACTCAAGCATCTTCCCGCTAGCTCCGTCGCGATGTCGCCCGGCACAACCGAGGACCCGCCGCAGCGCTCGGCCTGCTTTGTAGGCATGGTGCTCCATGCTCGTGCGGACCCGATGATCGGCGAGCTCGTGGCCTCCACCTCGGTGCCACCCTTGCCACTTCGATCGGACCACCTTCGCCCTGCGCATGGTCACTTCGGCCAGCGGGCGGAGGATTGAAGGTTCGATGCTGGGCGGTTCTCTACCGTCTCCCAGCGTCGCCCGGCCGGCCCCGGCGTCCATGACGGAGATGCGGGTGGGTCCGTGGCCCGGAGGTGCGAGCGTCCACCACGTCGCCCGACTTCGCTCGATCGCCCGCGGCTGCGCCCACACCCCGATTGGCCCGGTGGGGTGACCTCGTCGGTGCGGAGTTCATGGTTGCGCCACCACGCGGTCGACGCCTCTACCCGTTGATGTCCGCGACGACGACCCCCCGGCGGACCCGCCGTCGCCGGCTAGTTCGGCACCAGGGCAGCTTTCACCCATCGAGGCCTCAATTGCGGCCTTCGTAGGCTCCTTCAGGCTGCCTTTGGAGCAGTCGCTCATCTCGTCGCCGCCGCCTCTGCGCACCAGTCGGGTCGATGAGTGGATCCCCAGGCGTAGCTCCCGCCTGGCGGCCAAGTCGATCTTCAGGGCCCGAGGCCGCAACGGAGGGTCGAGCGGGTGCTCCACAACAAGTGGGAAGGCCGTCCGAACAACACTTCCTCGTCCACCCCGATGACGCCGTGACGGAGCGACTCGCCACGCCGGGGGACACATCCCGGATCACAAGCGCAAGGACGTGAGTGTGCTCTTCCCGATGCGCCGCCCCCGTCGCGGCAGGCCTCACAGGCGCGGACCGCCGACCCCGTGATTTAGGCTGTAACCTTCGGTCACGCAGTTAGTTTATCCTTTAGAAACACCTATCGGCGCACCACCGTTTGAGCGGTGCCTTGTGTCGATGTGCCCGTCTTGTGTGCGCCCGTGCATCTCGCTAGGGTTATCACAAGGCTGTAAAAACTTTCTAACTTTTCTTAATGCGGTGCGGCAATGGCCTGGTTTGAAAAAAAACAAAGAAGGTCATGAAAATGTGCTTGAGATGATAGATAAATCTTGTTGTCTTGCTAGTTAATATACTAGTGATTGCTTGTCCAGATAGAGCAGCGAGGACTTTAGATCCTCCATTGTGGTTGGAATATTGAGCCTTGAGAGATGCATGGTTTCTTTTTTTCGCGACCCGGCGCGTTCGCGTATTTCATTAAGAAGAATAAAGTTCAAACAACAAGAAGCGGTAACCAAACCATTACCGATCACGAAACCTAACAACTACTGGATACACCAACGGGGATTACTTGACTAATTGCGACAAAGCAACACGCAACACGCTGGACAAGGCACCCACGTCGGCGATGCCGTCGGTGGTTTCTTTTGTAGGAACATAGCATCAATCTTACCCTTCTAACATGGGACGTCCTCTAACATGTATATATATGTAGAAAGTGCTAAGCTAAACTCCTGATGATACAAGGCGGACAAGAAATTGAGAGCTTCGTTTGCTTTTTTGTCTGATGATGATCAGTTATAAAGGCAGGAAATATCCATGATCTTTCTCTAAGGAAATTGCGAAAACCCATTTTGCTCCTTACAGAAAAATCACTTTCGTCGGGCATAGAGCATCGTGCAACGAAAGCATGCACACTGCAGTTAGAATAGAAATGCCTGTTTATCTGAGATGGGCCCAAAGTTTTTGGGCGTCGATGACTGGCATTGCAGCTGCTCTATTACCACTACCACCTTCTCATGAGTAAACTTCAACGACCAAATTGTTGATGCTGCATCAATTTAAAATAGCACAAGGTGCAAGCATATAGTGCTTCCCACAACCTCAGGCTCCATCATGTGCCAAACTGGGCAATTAGAAAAAAAAAAATCTTCATGTTTTTTCTTAGCCAAAGACCATTATGCCATTGTGCTGCCATAGCATCATTTCTACCGCAATCCGTCTCAAGAATGGCACACTAATCTGCAATCCACAGCAAAATTCAGGCCTGCATTCGACGCCAAAACTTTTACTTCTTTGGCATCTTGCTTCTTCAGGCTGGAGCAGCTAGATGACTCAATGCAATGGTAATCTAATTTTAACGGAGGCACCACAATTTCACAGTTCCATGCTAGATCAATCCGCATTCAGGCCAATCGGAGAAAGCTGGTAACGGAAATCTGTCTTAAAAAAGTACCCGGCATCTCATGTACCTGAAATTCCAAGTTCGGGTTCTAGGTGGAAGTTGGATGTCCATGGATGTCCAATGGATACCCTCTAGTTCAAAAAAATGAACTAGAAAGAGATGGTCCCCCACCAAAATTTGAATTTCTAGGTCATTTGTCAAAATCCATGGATGTCCAAATTAGATTAGGCTTCCACCTATGGGTAGAGCTATAGCAGCAAATCTATACGCAGCATAAACAACAGGTCTTCAGTTGTATTTTCAAATTACAAAATTGAGGCGACGAGCATTACATAATATATAGCCCAGTAGGTTCCAATTATAACACTATGACACTAAGAAATAACACAATCACTAAATCATACATAAGTCTCTTTCTTATGAAATGGGCAGTTCAGGTATCGAGACATTACACCTTTTTTTTTAGTTCAAACTCCGAAGGGATGTCTAAACAACAGTGCCAACGCCTTTGCGAAGGATGACCAAGTGACTTATGGCAGACCTACTAGATGAAGCATGGGGTAGCGTTGACACATGCATCTCACGTGCATCTGAAACTGAAACCACCTACATCGTCAAAGCAATCCCCCGAGGCAGTATGGGAACATATATCGAGCTCACCTTCACGACGTAGACACAGTATCAAATCTCACATTCTCATGTATGATGTGGTGACCAAAGGATCACTCTATGGTGATGAACTATTTTACAAAATCCAGCACCAAGGTAGTTTGGGATTATAAATGAGAAATCTATAACATTCTCATTCAGGAAATGTCATCACAACTGCAGAAAGAAAGGATCCATTCCTGGGATTGATTTAAGTATGCACCAACAGTACAGAAAAAGGAGATACAGGCGATTGCTTCTCTAACTGATACTAGACAAGTCTTCATATCCTCTAAGCCTTCCTGGCTGCAATTTGGGTATCAGCCTACACAGCATAAATATGGGCATTGATTGTCAGTCTGTCACTCAGCGAGTTCAAACAAAGAAATATTATGCTAAGAAAATGCTAAAAGAGCATACCTCTTTCTTCACTGGCTCTTCCTTCTCTGAAAGCATCAGCTCGATGTGGCATGGGGAAGACATGTAAGCTGCAGTACATAAACATGGGCATGAGAACACTCCCAATACTATAAACAAGTAATATAACGGCTAACATAATATTATATTTGAACTCACGGTTGATGCGCCCATGAGCTCGGTATGTCCGGCGCCGCTGCTTCTGAGCTTGGTTCACCTGAATATGTGACACATAGAGCGTATCGACATCCAATCCCTTAACCTACAGGAGGAAAAATATACATTGAATAACCTTGCAGTATACAACGAAGAACTCACATGATGAGGCGAGATAGCATACCTCAGCATTGCTCTCTGCATTCTTGAGAAGATCCAAAATGAACCTAGCAGACTTGGCAGGCCAACGTCCCTGACCATTCGAGTGGCGAGACTTAGCTTGGGCAGTACGTCCCACACCACCACAGTACCTACGGAAGGGAATGGCTTGCTTGTGGGCAATCACATCCTCAAGGTACCTTTTAGCCTTGCTCAGCTGCAGCTTCCTGATGGCAAAAGCTGTTTCACGTGTGTTCTGAACAAAATGAGTGCAAAAAAATTACCAACATGTTTTCAATAAGATAAATCAACAAGGGTTTCCAACTAGATTAGTCATTCCTGCATGTATTTAAATCCTCGAAGGGACCAATTGAATCCTCAAATCTATTCAAACCGAAGCTACTTGAGAAGCAGTACATACTGCTAAGTTTATCATTGCTAAACCAGTGCGATACTATGATCAATAACTCATCCAAGGAAATTGAAATTGTTTACCTAAAGAATAAAAAGCCTATCATTACAAAACAAACAATGTAATGTTCCTTCTTTTATTTAGGCAAGTAACAAACGTGACTACAATTGAGACATGAACATATATATACTGGAATCTGACCCCAAACTACACTAACAAATCGTGTGTGTAGGTAGCTAATGCTATCCAACAGTAACCAAAGTGCCTATATTAACACAGCAAAATACAAATACTGTGAATAAGATCTACATTTTCATATTATCAGCAGATTAATAAATAATTAAATAATGTGTTGTTCCAATAGCATCAGTTAAAATGTAACCAGAAGATAGTTACAAAAAGTGAGAATATAAGCAGGAAAGAGTTGCGTTAAATCTTTCAATTTGCACCTGACTGCAAGAATGAAATATTGTGGGACCACGGAATTGAAAGATATCCATATTAAACTTAAAACATAACTGCAAGAGAAAATAATAATCGACAGAACAGTCCAATGCACTCAATTCCATTAAGTACTCTATGTTGAAGTCAGGCATGCCTGTGCCATTCACTGAAATTATCTACAGAAACAATCTAACTAATTACCGAATAATATAATTATCAGAAGATGTACAAGTTGAGACGGATAGTGTGCTTAAAAGAGACTAATAAAACAACCTAAAAGGGCACCAAAGCTCATGAGAGATTCAGTTATTTCAATTGCACTTCCAAACTAGAAATTTGAGATGTCTAAGCTCACGCACAAGCAGAAAAATTTTAGTTTACAGCACAGATAAGAAGATACTAGCAGTACTTATTTGCAGAGATCAATTCTTCATTTATTCAACAACTCACCTTAAAGTGCACACGCAGGTCCCGACCCATAGCCTTAGCGGCTGGAAAAACAAAGACAGATCATCAGCTTCGGTATCGAGATAGCCTAGGTAGACCGTAGACACACGAATTTGAATGAAGAAAGTATGAGAGTGGAAGATGCTTGCTTACATTTGGTGGGGTTGGACGGCTCCCTCGAGTACTTCACCTGTCAACAACCGAGAAGATGGATCAGAATACTACCATAGCAAAAAGGAGAAAACCAGAAGCGCGGTCAGAGACAAACCATGGCTGCAGCTGGCGAAGAAGGCGGCGGCGGCGAGCGAGCGACCGAGACGAGGAAGAGAAGGCGTAGTGGCGGCGCCGAGGAAAGGCTTTATACGGGAAGGGAGGAACCCTAGCTGATGCCGGCCAGGCAGCTAGCAGGCCGGACTACGGGCCGATTTCACCTGGGCCACGAGATTTGCTTGTGCCGGCGGAGCAATAAAGCACCTGGTGGGCCGTGGGCGTGTCATTCATGTGGATAGTGGGCCATGTTGTTTTCTTTTTCTTTTTTTAATAAAAGAACATGGGACCCACTTCCAAACCAAACGTTTAGTTGGTGCTATGTTACATCAAATCTCTTGGCGTATGCATGGGGCACTAAATGGAGATAAATAAAAAAAACAAATTACATAATTTGACTGAAAAGTGCGAGACGAATATTTTGAACTTAATTAGTCTATGATAAGACAAAAATTACCAAATACAAAAAAAAAGTGCTACAGTAACCGAACCCAAAATATATCACCAACTAAACACTACCGTAGTCACAGCCAAACACCGATCAGTGCGTTTCCCAGTCACGGGCGGCCACGATTATTCCGACCATTTGCTCCTAGGAATAGAACAAATGCAGAGGAGGTTAACATATCCATTTTCACTGCCAAACTAGTTCTTTAAACATAATGGTAGGAGCACTGTCTTTCAATTAAGTTAGGAAAGAGTGTTTTATGTACATGAGTTTTTAAGTTTAGGCCTGGGTAAGCCGAGAGCGAAAGAAGACAACAAAAAACAAAACAAAAGATTTTACACACCCCAAGAATGAGCCCTCCTCCTTTGTGCAATGTCTTCCTTGGTCCTTAAGGCGACCTGTAGCGATGACCATTCTGTTGAAGCGTTTCCTGTCATCTTTGGTTATCCTTACATCTCCTCCCACCACAAAACGAAATGTGTCGAGTGACAAGCCGGTATGACTTGGGATGCATCAAAATGCTCCCACTGCAAGATGTGAAGCTCCCACTGCAAGATGTGAAGCTCCCACTGCAAGATGTGATTCCATACCACTTTGGCGAACAGGCATAGCAGGCCAAACGTAGGGATGTTTCGAGACGTGCAAAAAGGCACATACAGACGCGTTTGACTGACCACACGATCAGATGAAACGAGATGCAACACGACACGATCCAGTGGAGGTATATATACACAATATACACAGCACTAAAGCAGGACACTAGCACAATTATTACTAAGCTAGTAACTAATGGTCCACGATCCATTGCCCGATGGTCGCTTCACCACATCAAGCGCCAGTCTGGGCCCTAGTGTTCAACGTCACTGCAGCTTCATCAGTCTCGTCGAACGATTGATCCACGCCATCCAAGTAAATCGTAGCCTGGAGAAAAGGTTGTTATCAGCAAACAACCTCAGGGAAACCAATGTTCTTTATGGACTATAGTAGCCTTTTAGGAAATCAAATAGGCTTCTAGCTAGCACGTACCACCTCACAAACTTGATTATACCTCCCATAGATTTCGTCTGTTTTCTTCTTTGCAGCTTCAGCAACCGAAACAGCTTGAGAGCATAATTCAGAACCCTGATTGCCAGACAGTGTCAAAAATTGTGACAGAGATATGAACAATAAAGACACAAAGATGACACAGCTACCAGGTCTTAGAAACGAAAATACTGGAAGCATAGCCTATGTTTTCCCTTCTGGATTTATAGAGCCACGGTTGCTAATCAGGCTCGAAGGTATCAATCAAATTCAAAGGTAACATTTACAAACTGGATGTGGCAACTCATGCAGTGCAATTTCAATAGGTTTCTAATTTCAACAGCAAACAATCAGGATAAGTATATCACCTTTTCAACCTCTTTCCTTTATTTTTATTTCTTTCTCCTCAAGGCACTTGTACTCTGATTCAACTTCAGATTTCAATGAAGTCATCTTCCGATTGTTCTCTCCAACTTTTTCATCCCTTTCTTTCTCTTTTGCTTTCAGTTTGGCCTCGTTCTCAAGTACTAATTGCAAGATGTTCATGCACAGTAATTTTTTTTTAATATAAGAACTGACTTGATAATACTTGACCAATGCTAAAAATATACTAACCTTTCAGTTGCCATTGAGCAGCTTTACTACGAAGTGCCTGTATCTCCAAATTTTGATCACTGATCTTCTCTTTTTTTTGCTTTGACATCCTTCTCAGAAGCTTTAGCAGCAGCGCTCTAGCATGAATAACATATTTGTACAGTCATTGTTATACCAATTTGACCCAAAGGGTGCAATCAGCCAAAGGAAAAAAAAAAATCTTGCATGAAGGAATTTGCCGATATCCATACCTTTTCAATTACAGCAGAAATTTTAGAGTGATGCTTTGCTAGTTTCTCAGAAACCTGCAAAATAAAGGTGCTTATAATGCAACTACATAAATGGAGTATACAGGAATATAAAAGGTCAAGCCTCACAAGAAACAGGAATAAATGACAAATGATTCTTGTGATTTGATGATTTGAGCAATTGCCCCATCAGCTGTAGTAAGAAAAGAATGATCTGAGGTTGTGGGGAGAACTAAATGGGAACTCAAGATTACAAGAAAGAAACACTATTCGTGAGCACATGATCTGTATTGTCTACAAGAAATTTATAGCAGCAAGTGTGAAATGGTTGCGCCAATCAGCATCAGGATCATAAAGAGTACCTTAGTATACATCTCAAGAGTATTGGTTTTCTCTTGGACTTTATGAATTACCATCTTCTCTAAGTTCATTAACTCATCACGGACAGCTTTCTTCTCCTCAAGGTTCCTCTTTGATACATAAAATAAAATCAATAGTTATTATGGAAGCTAGGACAAGATGCTGATTATATAAATACCAAGTTCATTAACTCATAATTCTGATTGAAGCAATTTGGCAATGTACGCACATCAAAAAATTACAATCATAGCATATAAAGAAGCAAGCACTAATGATTCTGGGAAAATGGACCATTTTTAAAAAAGAATGCAATCTTAGATAGAGCACCCAGTGACAATTGCAATGATATTTTGAGTGACAATTGAAACAATGGCAGCATGCTTGCTAGTCCTAGTTGCATTGAGTAAGACAGTTAGGAAAACTATAGCTTGCTGTTCTACCATGGAAAAAAGTAATTCTAGAACCTACAGAGTTGCTTGTATGAATGACTTTCATCCTTTTTTAGCTTACGCTTCCAACACATTCAATTCCCGATAAACTTTATGCCTGTAGCAGTTTAAAACAAACAAACATACAGTCTACCTGGAGCTTTTCAGGGGAATGAACAATTTTGGCTGATAGCTTTTGCTTTTCTTGCATAGCTTTCATCAACTGAAAATCAACCTGGTTGATCTGCCAGGAAAAAAAAATACAAGCAGAGAATGTAATATTATGAATATATACAACCAGAGAATGTAATACTCCCTCCGTCCCTTTTTGTTTGTCTCTAGAAAGCGTGTTTGTGAGGGAAACACGGTTCTCTAGAGACAAACATTTAGGGACAGAGGGAATATACAAAGCAAAGCAATGGTAATAAATACCACTTATTAGTTAGTAAGAAAAAATGTCAGCATTCAGTAGCTGATTAAATAACTAAATGTCTTCCAATTATGCTAAAATAAAAGATCGCTTTCCTTAACAAGTAAGCATACTTCCAGTGCTTGAAAACTGATTTGTCCTGGAGCACCTATAACATACAGAAGGTGGAATATGGAGCTTTGGCTCCTTGGAAAAAAAAAGGCAGAGTAACAGGGGTGTCTCATGTCTGGCCTAGCAACTCCAGTTTCTCCACTTTGAAGTGTAATGAGATTTTCAACATATGTATAACCAAAACTAGTGGCAGGTTACATGATATGTTGCCATGAATCAGGTGAAATGTTTCCAACAGACTGAACCAATGAACCTACCAAAAGGCAGCTCAATATCCTATATCATCCAGACTCCCATGTAATCCGAAACTACCTGTGCTAGCTTCAACAAGGAAGCCTGGAACGGGAATATACGCCAAAAAAAAAAAAAAAAAAAAAACTACTGACTTCAACACAATTTGTTATCCTGTTGGCATTGAACAAAATTCTTGAGCATATAACTTTTCAACTAATTTCAATGTTAGCTCATACTACTTCCAAATTCCAATAGTGTCCATGCTAACATTCTCAAATATAACATGCTTGATACATGCATGGGAAACTTGCTCTTTTCATATGCTGGTAGCATAACATGAGGACACTTGAGCAAAACCAGATTATACATACCTCCTATTTTTCATGGACAACAATTTATTGACAGAAGATATCAGCGATACACCAAATAAGAAAGCTACTCAGTGTTGTAGCTTAAGGAAGCATGGTAGCAGTGCCAAGATTATTGACAGCAGCCAAAATATGCAGGAGGTTCAAAGTTGACATATGTAAACACAAGCCCACATTGTAAACCTCTGTGTTGCATCCATCACACAGAACATACGAATAAAAACATACCAAGGAAAAGCCTGAGTACCATTGTAATCAAAAGGAAGGAAAAATGCACCACAAGACAGGAATCCGCACCTTCCTGAGCGTCTCCTCTTTCTTTTCGTCCAATGTTTTTGCTGCAAGGCGCAGGGACTGCTGCTCTCTGTTGTACTCATGAAGTCTTTCCTTGAGGGCATTGACCTCCTGCTCTTGCTGCTGGACCATGGGTTCCTCCTCCTGCTCCTTAAGCAGATGGTCCTCTTTTGCCTTCCGAAGCTGTATAAGGTGGAATGTGGAAACACACGCAGGGAGAGAGAAAATCTAAGTATTTCCCCGGACAGAAAGAAGGCAGAAACCCAATTGTAAAGGAGGAGGAGGAGGATGGGAAGGAAACCTCGGCGATCTTAGCCATGAGAACCCCGCGGCGTTCCTCATGCGCGGCGTACTCTTCGATGATGGGCTGGAGCTCGGTGAGCCTCTCCTCCCTGAAGAGGAGGTAGTTGATGAGGGCGCTGAGGATGTAGGCGACACGGGGCCCGTCGGCGCGGAGGAGGTCCTGGAACTTGAGGTCCCGGAACTGGATGGACTTGAGGAAGGCATTGGCCCTCTTGTAGGTCCACGAGTAGCGTAGGGCGCGCATGTGGTGGTCCGGGTTGTCGAGCGCCTGCAGCGTGCGGAACTGTAGCTGCTCGTCGGCCTCGTCGCTGTCCCCGCAAACCCAAAGCAAGCAAACGCAGAGATGAGATGAGGCCGGATCCAGGTGGTGCTCGGGAGCGGCGGGGGCGTACCAGACGTAGGCGGCGAGGAAGCGGGCGAGGACCTCGGCGACGAAGCCGGGCTGAGGGTTGAGCAAGTCCTGTACGCGGAGGCTGTCGCTGGGCGAGATGCGGTAGGTCTGCAGCCACTCCAGGATCTCCGCCGTCGGGAACACCGCGAAGGAGTAGGAGCTCGCCATCCCCTCCGCTGCGGGCACCACCGGCGAATCGAATCGAATCGAAATCGGTTGGGTGGGCTAGGATGCTACGGCGGCGGGTAGGGTTTTCCCCTTTCCACTCCGGCAGGCGGCGGCTTTACACTGATGCCGGTGAGCGCCGAGTGGATTCGAAATTGTATTCCCCTCTCTTGCTCGACACCGAAGAGTACGCTTCCACTCTGGTCCTGACGCGAGAGGGAGAGAGATGAAAAGCCGCGTTGGGCTGGTGGTTTCTTGGTCTCGAGCAGTGGAGCCGAATAGAATGGGCCCAGCGGCCCAGCCCAACACAGACCCTCACCCAGCTTATCCTTTCGGAGCCTCCCTCAGCCACGCTCTGCCGCCGCAACGCGTGAAATGGTGGCGCCGGTCCACTCCAAGCAACCCACGACGACGACTCGTCTCCTCCCCGCGCCGCCGAGCCATGCCCGTCCGCCTCCGGCAGCGGCAGCGGCGGTGGCCAACGTACGCCACTCTGCGCCGCAGGCTGACGTCGTCCTCGACTGCAAACGGTTGGACGCGCTGATGAAGTCCGGGAGGCTAGGGGACGCGCTGGACCTGTTCGACCGTATGCCTCACAAGAACGTCGTCGCGTGGACCACGGCCATCTCCGGGTGCACGCGGAACGGGCGGCCCGAGGCGGCCGCGGCCATGTTCGCGGACATGCTCCAGTCCGACGTCGCGCCCAACGACTTCGCGTGCAACGCGGCGCTGGCGGCGTGCGCGGCCACGGGCGCGCTCGGCCTCGGCGAGCAGGTGCACTCGCTCGCCGTGCGGGCGGGATTCGCCGCCGACGCATGGATCGGCAGCTGCCTCATCGAGCTCTACTCGAGGTGCGGCTCTCCGCGGGTGGCCGAGGAGGTCTTTCGCCGGATGGAGACGCCGGACGTCGTCGGGTACACCTCGCTCGTCTCGGCGCTCTGCAGGAACGGAGAGCTTCAACGGGCGGTGGAGGTGCTCTGTCAGATGATGAGGCAGGGGTTGCAGCCGAACGAGCACACCATGACGACCATGTTGGCGGACTGCCCTCGTGTGATTGGCGAGCAGATACATGGATACATGCTCAAGGTAATGGGTTCGCAGAGCGTCTATGCATCGACTGCACTGATCGACTTCTATTCGAGGCACGGTGACTTTGACATGGCGGAGACGGTGTTTGAAAATCTTGACCACAAGAACGTGGTGTCGTGGTGTTCCATGATGCAGCTGTGCATTAGGGATGGAAGGTTTGAAGATGCACTGCGGGTGTTCAGTGAGATGATCTCAGAGGGCATCGAACCAAATGAGTTTGCATTTTCAATTGCTCTCGGGGCTTGTGAGTCTGTTTATCTTGGTCGTCAAATTCACTGCTCAGCCATCAAGCGCAACCTAGTGACTGACATCCGAGTGTCAAATGCTTTACTCTCTATGTATGGTAGGAGTGGTTTTGTTTCAGAAGTCGAGGCTGTGCTTGGCAAGATTGAAAATCCTGATATTGTTAGCTGGACAGCTGCTATTTCTGCAAACTTCCAGAATGGTTTCAGTGAGAAGGCCGTAGCACTGCTTCTTCAGATGCATTCAGAAGGTTTTATGCCGAATGACTATGCCTTCTCTAGTGGTCTGAGCTCTTGTGCAGACCTGGCATTGCTGGATCAAGGAAGGCAGCTTCATTGCCTGGCACTGAAACTGGGGTGTGACTTCAAAATTTGTACTGGGAATGCACTAATTAACATGTATTCCAAGTGTGGTCAGATTGGATCTGCAAGGCTTGCATTTGATGTCATGAATCTTCATGACGTCATGTCCTGGAACTCACTGATTCATGGTCTCGCACAGCATGGAGATGCAAACTCGGTACTGGAGGCATTCAGCGAGATGTGTTCGAGTGGTTGGCAGCCAGACGATTCAACATTTCTGGCAGTCTTGGTAGGGTGCAATCATGCAGGTCTGGTAAAGGAAGGGGAGGCGTTCTTCAGACTAATGACTGATCGGTATAGTCTCACACCGACTCCTTCTCACTATGCATCCATGATTGACATGCTGGGTCGAAATGGCAGATTCGATGAAGCGCTACACATGATCGAGAATATGCCATTTGAGCCTGATGTTTTGATCTGGAAGACACTACTAGCATCGTGCAGGCTGCACAGGAATCTTGACATCGGGAAGCTCGCAGCAGACAAGCTGATGGAGCTTTCAGAAAGAGACTCTGCGAGCTACGTGCTGATGTCAAACCTCTATGCGATGCACGAAGAATGGCAGGATGCCGAGAGGGTGCGTCGGAGGATGGATGAAATTGGGGTGAAGAAGGATGCCGGTTGGAGCTGGATTGAGGTCAAGAACGAGGTCAGCACCTTTGTTGCAAGAGACATGTCACATCCAGACTCCGCATCCATCTATCAGATGCTTGCAGAGCTCGTTGCTATGATGCGAGATACAGAGTTAGATGTTCATATGCAGATTTAGGTGCCAAAGATGAACATGTCAGTTGCAGACTTTACATGTACAGTGGCACATAGTGTATGCCAAAGTAAAATGTTAACCTTTACTTCCCTAGAGAAATGTTTTGTAGCCTTGTTAGTTGAGGAATGTTTTCCAAACGAAAAAAAAAAAAAAAAGATCTGCAGATTTTTTTTCCCCTTTGCTTTCAAGTTTGTTTCGACTGCCTGTACATAATTGAGAGGTAGTACTCCTGCCATTTATTTTAAGAAGTGAGGATTAAGAAACTAACCGAGATGATCAAAGAAGTTGATTACAAGGAGGCCCCTGATAGTGATAGTACCAAACTGTCATGTAGGAGTATGGATATATCTAATCATCCAGTACAAATGGGTATCTTGCGACCCGAAAGATTGGATCTCAGGCACGCACCTTGTCAGTGTACTTATTTAACAATGATTCTAAGGCCTCGTTTACAAAGTTTCTAACTTGCTTTTTTACTCTCTCCATCACATCACATTAAATACACAAAAGACGTATGTTCGGTGATTCGAAATGTTTAACTAATTACACAGTTTAGATTGTATGAGCATTTCTTTTGAGCCTTTTCCTTTTTTGTTTGTTTAATATTTACCAAAAAAAAAAAAAGAAGTTGATTAAAGTCTTGCTTTTATCTAAAAATTATCTTAACATCTAAACGAGGCTTGTCTGTTTACTGATTGTATATACATTTGTTGCAGTGCTTGTGCTTGCAAATTAAATAAGTATAGCAACTCTATACACGCGCACGTCACGAGCAGGACGGCACTGGTTTTTTATAAGTAAGTATTATTAACTCAACTCTCCGGCTGCGACTGCATGGTCATGCATGTCGATCGATCCCCTTGCAACATGTCATCGGTGTACATGACGCCTGCGTCTGCGTGGCGTGACGTGATGGCGTGTGGGGGTGGACTAGGTTCTGCCGCAGCCGGCGGCGGTCAAGAGCCATTAATGAAGGAGTATTAATGAAATCTGGTTTTTTAATGATGAATTAAAGTCTAAATATAGTAATTACATGGGGAAATTGGCCACCCGGGGCGGGCTGCTGCCCGGGCAGCACGGGGCGTGTATCCGCCCCTGACCCGGCCTATTCTGCGTCGGTGTACATCAGCTCTATTTATAAAAACCTAATAATTTTATACACGCCCGGCTGCATTACACGAGGTGGTAAGGGCCTTTTAATTTAGCTTAGCAAATTTAAGGATCAGACCAGATTAGAATCGGACCGTAAAACTATATAATTTTGAACTAATAATGAAAAGAGCCAAATGACATTGTTAAAGAAAAAAAAATGGCCAGATCCATTACCAACCCCTTGTCACGACGAGCAGGACACTGGTTTTCCCTTATATATACCACACCACACCACACACAGTGAGATTCAGGAGAGAAGACAAAAGAGAGAAATGGTGAGTGTGGCGGTGGTGGGCGGCGGCATAACAGGACTGGCAGCAGCTTATGAGCTGGCCAGGAGCGGCGGCGGCAAGCGGGTGACTCTGTACGAGAAGGAGGACCATCTCGGCGGACATGCCTGCAGGGCCGTGGACGTCGTCAACGACGACGGCCACGTACTCCACCTCGACCTCAGCTTCTTGGTCTTCAACCGGGTAACAAACAACACCACACGTATCGATCTGCATGCCATGCGGATCAGAGATCAGCATTAACTAGTCTAGCTATATATATATACGATGATTGCACGTACTACATGCAGGTGACAAGCCCGAACATGACGAAATGGCTCCAAGAGCTCGGGGTGGAAACCGAGAGATCGGACATGTCCTTCTCAGTGAGCACGTTGAACGGAGCAGGAAGACTTGAGTGGGGCAGCCGCAACGGCATAACCGGCCTATTGGCGCAGAAGAGGAACTCGCTTAGCCCGAGCTTCTGGCGCATGATCCTTGAGATATCCAAGTTCAACAACCATGCTACTAGGTAATATAATGAACACCGGTACACATGATTTTCACTCGCGCTCGCGGCATGCTACTAGGTAATGATGAGAGCACGCTTTGTTTAGGACAGCTGTGCCCGTGCTCCATATATATAAAAAAAGTACACATGCATGCAAGTGAAAAGTACACATGCATGCAAGTGAAAAGTACATGTAGCATTATACATATGCAAAAGCGTTGAAAGTTTTTAAACGCTGTATTCTCTCAATTGAATTTCGAAATTAAACTCCGATTGCACAGTTTTGTTCTTTAAGATAAATCAATGAAAACAAAGATCCTAATTTGTGATTTAGAAAAAAATATTTTTTTATTGTCATACAAATATATCTAGAACATCACATGTATATTACCGGGCACCACAAAAAACAACATAGAGCATCACAAAATATAATACAACGACAACACATGTATAGTACATAAACATCACAAATATATTATAGAAGATTAACTATAGTAGATGAACATCTATGTACCACCTCCATTCCAAATTATAAGTGGCTTTGACTTCTTTTGTAAACTAGATATACTCATTAAAACATAGAAATTAAAAAACTAAAACTATGTAATAAGAAAAGGGAGTATACAAAGGGAAAAATCATGTAACAAATAAAGGGAAATACTTAATTACAGTAAATAAAAATAAATATAAAAATAAAAAAAAGAATAAACATACTTATTTAGCTAATTAATTGAATCTCAATCTCCCTCTTTCAACTCACTTGACACACATGCATGCATAGAATCTTTATGTTGTTTAAATTTTTTTAAATGTGATATCTACCCAAACTTACGATTAATGAACCATTAAAGATTATTATTGCAAAATATGCCAAACAATATGAGACCCATGAAGTCTATGTTTTGACAAAGTTTTTAAAAACTACTCCCTTTCCAAATTATAAGTCTTTGACTTTTTTGGTTCATTCATTGAGTTATGTATCTAGACATATTATTGTATCTAGATATATAACTAAATGGATGAACCTAGAAAGTCAAAGCGAATAATTTGGGATGGAGGGAATAGAACCACTAAAATATCCAATAGAACAATTGCAACATATTATTTTCTACAGTTTTTGTGTTGTTTCTATACAACAAAATGATATGCCTATTATTAAAGGAACATTTCTATCGTCTATCTATAACCACTTTTCATATCTTAATTCTGTGTAGATATACAGTATTTCGTTGTATAAGAAACCATTTTCTTGTCCTGTCTAATTTAATTTAAAAATCATTTATAGTGGCCATTCTTTTGGAGATGTTTGAAGATCAGGATTTTTACTGGCCTTTCACATTGGCGGTTGGTAAAAACACCTGTGAAAATAGGTGTTGAATTGCTAGTACAAATCTTGTCTATACTAGTGGAAGTTATGCTCTTTTTGGATCCTTACCCTCTTTGTCTACATAGTATAGTAAGGCCCCGTTTGGCAAGACTTCACCAATTTCACGAGTTGTTTGGAGCTGTTTTGTAGCCAAACGGGGTAAAACAAAGCGGTTTAACCTAGGACGCTCCTTGTAGCATGCTCTCACCAAGGTTTGTGGCGGGATAAATCTGAAAATAATGGCTTCCCCTTACTTTCCCTCGTCCTGGTAGGCCCTGGATGAGATTCTATAAGCATGTTTTAAGGAGGTTTAGGGAGCTCCTACTCTACCGATGAAGATGTTTAGGGAGCGACAAAAAAAAAAAAAAAAAAAAAAAACTACAACTTCACTGGTGAAGTGGAGCCATGTCAAATAGGACCTTAATCACTTAGAAGAAGACTATCCTAATATTCTAAATTTGTATAGTAATTATTGTAACTCATCGCAAAATAACAATTAGTTTCAGAACAATAATATGTATGTGTATATACACACACATATTCTCTATACCCACGCATAAGGTATGTGTTGTGCGTACATCCTACTCCCACGTGCTTTTTAGTTTGTGTTTTTCTTAATTGTATTGTTCTTTAGGTGGCAGTGCACATAGCCAATTCCCACACATCTTTTATTTTGTGTTTTCTTAATTCTCTTATTTTTCACGCCAAAATAAAATCAGTAGAAAGTAGAAACACTTTCTATTCTCAGAGTTACAACTTTATTGCAATCCATTTACAACCACCACTTATATTTAGGCCACGTTTGGCATGGCTTCTTCATCGACATCAGGAACCGTTTTGTGCCAAGTGGAGTAAAACAAAATAGCTTTAATAACGAAGCCTCTTAATTAAATCTTGCTCTCGTGGAGGTGTGAGCTAGGATGGAGCCAAAATGGGTTTTTTTGACAACAGGAGCCAAAATATAGTTACTCCACCTAGCATCACCTCGTAGCCTTGCATAGGTTTTGTAAGAGCATATTTTTCAAAATTCCACATGTGAAGGTTTTTTTGCCAAACAGTTTACGTATACCAAAAACGGCTCTATATCTACCTATACCTATAGAGATGTTTATGGAGTTGATGCCTAAAAAAATAGAGCTCCATTGGTGGGCTGAAGTTGTGTGAAACAAAGTCTTAATTAATTAACTGAACTTCATCCTCCCTCTGCCAACCCACTTGACACACATGCATGTATGGAATCGTTTTGTTGTTTAAAATTTTAAAATGTGATATCTACCCAACCGTAGGTTCGATTGATGATCCAAAGAGGATTATGGTTGCAAAAAATATGCCGAGCAAAATGAGTTTGATGAAGGCTATGTTTTAACAAAGTTTTTTTTTTCAAAAAATAGTTGCAACATATATTAAGATCCACTAAAGTATCTAGTATATATAACTAAACCGCAACAACATATTACTTTATTTGTACAATTTTTTATGTGTTCTTTCTATACAAAAGAAATGCTATACCTATTGTTGAAGGGACATCTTATCTCGAGACATATTTTCTTGTATAAGAAACAATTTCCTAATCTCTTATTTTAATTTAAATGTCACATCAACAAAATACCCAAATTAATGTCATGGAAACTAACCATTAGGACTCCCTCTTGCTTGTGCATTATGAATTGTGCCACACATCTAACATGTTGCATAATAATTGTGCTACCACCATCTTTAATTTGGAACTGAAGGTACCTAGAGGAGCATGAAAGAAACGTTGATGTTGATCGCAATGAGACGTTGGGCCAGTTCATCAGTCCGCATGGATATTCCAAGCTCTTTCTGGAGGCTTATCTTGTACGTCTGGCTATCAACTAATATAAGTGTCTAATAATCTGTCTTCTCGCATCCATCGTGTTTTGAATTGGTTTCATTTTATAAAGATATGGTGTATAATATAATATGCTGGTGAGAAAATTATATACATATGTATTTTTTTTTGCACAGATTCCAATGTGTGCGTGCATCTGGTCATGTCCGCCACACGGAGTACTGGGTTTCCCGGCTTTCTCTACCCTCGCGTATTGCCATGAAAATCACCTTCTTGAGGTGCGTATTGCTTCATTAGATTTATAAACCATTTTCTACAATTTCTTGATTGATTATCGTGCATCACAAAATTCTTTAAAACTCATTCATTTGCTTCTACCGTTTAATTCTCTGTGACCATGTGCACATTTAGCTATTTGGTCAGCCCCATTGGCACATGGTGAAGGGCCGTTCAGAGTACTATGTGAACAAGGTATTTTTTTTTCTTTTTTTTTCACTGTACTACTTCCACTCCAATGCATATGATTTGAAGAGAGCAACGAAACATACACTAATAAAAGAAAAAAATAGTTGTTACCATTCACATATACTGGCGGTGCGCGACATTGATATCTCAATGAATGCAATCTATATTTATTTATGTACTGGCAGTTAAGAGGAGAGTTGGAGAGCATGGGTTGTCAAATTAAGACCAACTGTGAAGTCAAATCTGTTTCAAATTTGGAAGGAGGTATATTACGTCGTCCCTTGCTATATTGCTATTCTGCGAAACGATATGTTTAGTTCTTTATGTTCCGTTATTTTTATATAGTTTTCTATCACTACCATAGAAAGAAAATTAACTTTTACACATATTATTTTATTTTTAACTAGATGCGGTTGTGTTCTAACCGCTTCTAGAAATGGTTGTAGAAAAAATATCCCATGCAAATCGATTTTCAATAGTGGCGAAACATTAACGCTACTAGATACTATTTTTACTGCCACTAGGAATGCTTTGTATAGTAGTGTTGTTACTTATTAAGGGTTGCAATATTTATTAATGGGTTACTTTTAATATATCTTAATTAAAAACAATGATTGATAGGTTGAATGAAGTTTATATTGGAACTTCATTCTACAACTCAGTAATCTACTATTTGGGAAAATCTAATTAAAACTTATATAGCTATGTCCTAGGATGGAGGGAACATATGTTCTCGATCTGAAATCTCAATTCCATTGCATGCGCTACAATTTTGAGATGTACATTTACTATATAGATACAACAAATCAAGTATTTATTCTTTATTTTCTTGCTATCAGGTGCAAATTCTTTTGTCCTTATTTGCTAGCTAGCCATAATTTGTTGTTGTGTGCCTATTCTTTCTCCATCGGAAAAAATGTCATATTATAGGTTTGTTATATATTATAATTATAAGTCTCAAATCATTTTTAGTTTGGACAAATTAATTAAAAAGTACCATATTTATGATACCAAATTACAACCATTTTATTTATTTTTTGAAATATATTTTCATAGTATATACCTATTTGGTGTAAAAATATCTCAACAATTTTACCTATAAATTTAGTTAACTTAGAATAGGTTCATTTTGATAAGAGAAAACATCCTTGCTTTATTTAGTGACACAAATACTATAAAATTGTTCAGTAATGCATGTTGACGTTACCGGTGTGCTTTAAGTAGGTCAATCATAATTAGGTGATGATATATTACTCAATAGAGAATGCACATATTAGAACATAAACTTAGAGACACCTTATTAAGAGACACTATCCACGCATACCATGGTTTTTTTTTTTTCTTGTGATCCCAAATAATGTTCCTATATAGTTGTAAATTATGATATTTATTTACTAAATAAAACAACATTACATGTTTCTGGCAGTAGGTTACAAAGTCTTGGAGGCTGATGGTTCAAACGAAATGTATGACCAAATCATATTTGGTGTCCATGCACCTACTGCTCTAAAAATACTTGGAGCTGCAACAACACATGATGAATTGAGAATTCTAGGTGCATTTCAGTATACTAGTAGGTAATGCTGCATGTTATGCTATTACATAAGAATCTGATATAACATTATATCTGTTGTTTTGTCCAATATATTTGTTGACCGATATGTTTCTCCTTTTGTATTTATCCAGTGATGTATACCTCCACCATGATGAAAGTTTGATGCCACAAAGCTCATCGGCATGGAGTGCTAGGAACTTCTTGGGGGCATCAACAGACAACACAGTGTGTGTTACATATTGGCTAAACCTTCTTCAGGTATCTATATAGTTGATACTTTGGCAGCTATCAACATTCATTACCAATTAGTAAGCCTTAGTTTAATATGTGTATCAATGATAACTTGTGTGTCTTGCTTTCTTTCATAGAACATTAAATCTGCGAGGCCTTTTCTTGTGACATTTAATCCACGCCATGTTCCCAATCACATATTACATAAATGGAACACAAGCTGTCCAATTCCTTCGATTCTTTGCTGCAAAGGCTTCTCTTGAGCTCAATCGGATCCGGGCGCGGAGAGGATTATGGTTCTGTGGATCATATCAAGGTAACTTCACTTGTTTAAAAGTACAACATGCGTGCCCCTTGTACTACATTTTGGTTTTCCCTATAATATATCTTTTGTATTTGACAACAGGCTATGGGTTCCATGAAGATGCGGTGAAGGTGTTTCCCATTACGCAAACCTATATTTTGGTTCAAAGTTCAAACACATAACCAGAAAAGTGTTTTGTAAGTAGTTATATGAGTATTATCAGTTTATGGTGTACCGAACAATCCATGCAGGCTGGGAAAGCTGCAGTTGAAGGTTTTCTTGGAAAGAAATGCGACCTCATCCTCAGGAACCCAAAACCGATGGTCCCATCATGGAGCGAAGCAGTGACACGTCATCTGGTGACAAGATTTCTTGATCAATACATATCAGTCGGTATATTGAGGTTTGTTCTTTTGTACGTATGAACACATGTCCTATATAATGTATCATAATGCATGATTTTCACATTTTAATTTCATGATTAGTTTGGAAGAGGAAGGAGACAATACATTCAGTTTCGGTAATGCTTGCCAACAATGCCATGTAAAATGTGTCATACAAGTTCACGATCCCCTATTCTATTGGAAGGTTCTCTTCTCTCTCTCTTCTTATCATCTTGGTGGAAGTCTATTTCATACCTCTTATGTGATGCCTACATCAATGGTTCCCTCTCGCTTGGCTGCCATGCCATTTATTTTGTTAGGTTGCAACAGAAGCAGATCTTGGTTTGGCAGATGCCTACATCAACGGTTCTCTCTCTCTTTCTGATCATAGAGAAGGCCTTATGAATCTTTTTCTGGTAAATCTATTTCATTGCCCAATTTAATAGTACACACACACACACGATTTACATCTATAGATTGACATAATGGTTTCTTGTATAGTAATAATTAAACTCACAAACTATATATTTCCTTACAGATTCTCATTGCGAATAGAGATTTACACGTGCGCTACATTGCCAACAAAAGGTCTTGATGAAGCATCTATATTTACCACAAAATTCAACTGAATGGTTTTCTTTAAGTACCACACTTGAATACTCCTTCCCTCCCTCCCAAAGTAAATTAACTTTTAGAGTTGTCCTAATAAGTTAAATTATTTAAGTTTGACTAAATTTCTAGAAAAAATATCAATATTTATGTCATCAAATTAGTATAACTAGACACATATGAAATATATTTTCATAACCTACTTATTCGGAGTGATATATGTTGTTATATTATTCATTATAAAGTTGGTCAACCTTAAGACAGGTTGACTAAGGGTGATTCTAACTAGGAGTTGGTTTATTTAATTTAGAACATAAAGAGTATTATATCCTATATAAACTCTTGGACACCTCTCTTGCTGCAGAAGCTATATAGGAAGGGGTTGGTGGACACCACATCTTTTAACTGCTGGGATTGCATCAATAAAATATATTTTGTCCCATGTCTCAAGGAAGAACACTATAACACAATCTCGTCGAAATATCTCAGAACACTATGATCTAGTCAGTGCCCATATGTCTATCAGATTAATTTCTTAATAGTCCCCATCCATCTAAAACAATTTACATATGTGTGTGCAGAGTAATGATTTCTTTGCCCTTTTTTTGGACCCAACAATGAATTATTCTTGTGGAGTCTTCAAGGTTTGTTGTCGGTCTCTTGTAATTTTGACTGTAGTGTTGTAATTAAGTTGTGTTTGGAATACCACTATATATTCTCAAACTAGCTTAATTACTTGGGCATTGGCTGCAATGGCAGGTGGAGGATGAGAGCTTAGAAGTAGCCCAGCTACGTAAAGTTAGATCTCTAATAAACAAGGTAAATTTATTATATGTTCAGATCAATATATGCTTATGATTCAACTACTGCTTGCTTATGCATCATGGACTTGATGATGATGAATATATATATTATCTTTTGGTATATATCCATTTAATTGAAGGCCAATGTGGAGCGAGGCCATCATGTTCTTGAAATTGGTAGTGGCTGGGGCACTTTAGCAATAGAGGTGGTAAGGCAAACAGGTTGTAAATACACAGGAATCACATTATCGGAGGAGCAACTTAAGTATGCCAAGAGAAAAGTGAAAGAAGCTGGATTAGAGGTCATCATCAGTGCTATATAATACCACTATTCTTGTTTATTAATAATATATATTGGCTAGTTCAATTTCAAGGTTTTTTTTTTTTCAGGACCGCATTACTTTCCTCCTTTGTGACTACCGTCAAATACCAAAGCATCACAAATATGATAGGATTATAAGTTGGTAAGTACACGTGAGTAGTACGGACACCAAACCAGTTTTGATTGAAGGACTGATCAAAAGCACAAATTGATAGATATGTTCTTTTCTTCATTCAATATTTAGCGAGATGATGGAACATGTTGGCCATGAGTACATGGATGAATTTTTTAGCTGCTGCGAGTACCATTTAACAGAATATGGCTTGTTTGTCCTCCAGGTGCACACCATTCCTCAAAACGACACCGATATATATCTGTTGCATTGTATATATATTTATTTTCCATCTTTTTAGATTGACTATATACTAATTTTCATCTGAAAATTAATATGAACTCAGGTTAGCTCAATCCCAGAGGAACGGTATGACCAATATAGGAGGAGCTCAGACTTCATAAAGGAATATATCTTCCCAGGTGCTTGTGTTCCTTCTCTGGCCAGGATAACTACTGCCATGTCCAATGCATCAAGGCTCTGGTTTGTACTCTCAATATGCATCAACGAACTTAATCATCATTATTTTAACTAAGCTTGCATTGCCGTAAAATAATTCATCGAGTATTTGTATCTGATCCAGCATAGAACACGTTGAGAATATTGGGTACCATTACAACAGAACTTTAACATCCTGGAGGGACAACCTCATGGCAAACAAAGAGTGAGCACACATGCAACTCATCCTTTCCAATTCAAGCTACATCTGTACGTGCATTTGTCGTTTCAACAACGGTGGTTAACTGTATTCGTATTCTTTTTATGCAGTAAAGTTTTGGCTCTGGGGTTTGATGAAAAATTCATCCGTACATGGGAGTACTATTTCATGTATTGTGCAGCTGGTTTCAAGTCACGCACGCTTGGATGCTACCAGGTATATACGCGTGCACTTTGACTTCCTATGCTATATCATTATTAAAGGGAGTAAACATAAGCTGTTAACACCATTTTCATAGTAACTCATAGTAACTGGGTGCCTGACATAGTGCTTCCTCTGTCCTACCGGATGCAGATTGTATTTTCTCGCCCGGGCAACATCAAGCTACCCAATTATGTGACCACCACATAATAAGAGCATGTACAACCTGCAGGAAACATATTGTAGGTTCTTGGAATCCCACACACAACTAAATAAACAACTTGTGTAATGAGTTATCTGTATGACTGTTTGCGAGTTATCTAATGCTCATATGTAGCCACAATCAAGCATGAATATGATTATTGTAATATTTTTATTAGAACCATCAATATAAGTGATATGTTATAAATATAATATAACATTTTTTTTATAAATCAAACATTACGTAATATGATTGCAATATATACTTTTATGTAATTAGTTTTCTTTGTTTCCATAGAATTGCCATATATATGTGCTCGACTAAATCCTTCTTGAGTTGCATATGTGTTTGTTGGGATTTTCTTATCATCTATATATCTTACTTGCGAGTCGTTCAGAGAACCCCTTAAGTGCATCCATAGAGATCGACCACATACTGCTCCAATGACAGGGGAATGTCTTCGGGTGTAGATAAGCAACAACACTCAATTAATAGCTTTTTCAAACAAGTAGACTGTCAAACAAACATTTGGTTTTCAGTAGCCGCTTGTTCTTGACTCCCATACACAAGGACAATATATATATAAAGACGATTGCGCGTCAAATGACATTCAGTTTTCATTAATAAAAAATAACACAAGACATGCATGTAATACTTTCAATGGTCATGACTAGTTAATATAGAAACAACAGTGAACTACCATTCAGTTTTTAGAAACTTGGCATGCATATAAATTTTGAACAAGTTGCTAAACACCAAGATTAGCAAAATGACAAATTAAGAAATTTCATGCATGATAATATAACTTTCCAAGCAACTTTAGTCGCTTCCCTGTCTTTTTGGGCGTGAATGTAATTAATTTCTAAGCTGTGTGGTTTGTGTGTGTACCATATGTTGTAGGGCTCTTGCCCATTTCTTTCTTCTTAGTATAATGATGCACAGTTCTCCTGCATTTTCGTGATTAAAAAAAAACTATCCAAGCAACTGCCTTTTTGGTCAGTGGTATGTTTAATCATGTAAGGACAATTAATCCAGCATACCTTTCACTAAGTTATTTCACATATAACTAAGATTGGAAAAATGGCAAACTCAGTCCATTATCCGTCATTACAACTCAGATGTTGACTAGATATAATGCACAGTGCCCTGTATCTGGAGCTGCAGAAACTCATTATAGACATGTTGTTTTTCGTATTTGAAGAACATGTATGGTCAAAATAATCTGCATAATTAAACAAGGAAAGAAGCAAGTGTTATATTTGGTTTGCTTAAAGCGAAAATGTTGATAACAACTAGTATTTCACTGCACCATGGATAATTTTTTTTTTTCAAAAGATCCGTATTACTGGCTTTCATTGATAAACAAAGCAAATATATGTACAAGGCAGCCAACATAGTGAGAACCACCATGAAGACAAAGCACACCCACGTAACAATAGAGTAACGACAACCCCAACTAAGAAACGAGATCGGAAATCCAAAGCAGGAGGCCATAGTTGGTCATCGTTCCCCAAAACAAGCATATCGCAAGTGCAGCTCCGACTTTCGACCATGGCCACGCCCTGCCATCAGACATCTCGACCGAGGCGAATTCCACAATGACGCCTTCAAGAAGGTTAGGCGTACAAGCGCCGTCGTCACTGGTCCAAGAATGGACCGGGTTCTCACCATTGGAAAGTGCTAGGTATATGACGCCCCAAGATAAACCCGAAGACCGTCGTCGGCCTAGATTCCAAATCCCGGCAAGACACAACGATCGCCGCCGCCAGTCATCCCGCAGGAGTCTCGCCATAGGGGAATCGACGCACCGCCACGATCGTAGCCGCAAAGCTACGTTAGCCAGCCCTACCAACTAGACGACATGCCAAGGACCAAAGATTACTTCGCGGTTGTTGGCGTTTCTTAACGTATGCGGAAGAATCCGCAAGCACACGGAATTGTCGTTATAGCATTTCACCGGAAGTATTCAGGTGGTATCGTATTTCCACGAGGAACGGTTGTGTGATTACTCCCTCGAGCGAGTCACCCTAGGATAACTATGGGTGGTGAGGTATCTTTATGGGCTCAAACTCTCTAGCGGGGATCACTTGGCTATTATGTCCTCACTTCGGGCACCGGCTCACGCCCAAGGGCGATGTCCCAAGCAATTGCGCCGCGCCACACCCGAACGTGGGGGATTACAAGGGACGGACAAGGCTGTCACGACCCAGCCGCCTACCCCCTCAACCGTGGGATGCGCCACAAAAGATAGAAAACCCTTAGCCTAGACACCACGTCTACACTAGTGATTATTACTCTAGCGTGTCGACAAGGCTTACCCGTCCTCGGGGTCCTTCTACCAGAGTACCGCCCCGAAGGAACGACTATCAATCCCGCAAGTCTATAACAGCTAGATAATATGCTTAAGAGTAATAAGCCAAAAGAGGGACACAACCATTCTTACCCAAATGATTAGAAGGTTGCAGAGGTACAAGCGTGGTGGGTGCCGACAAGTCCGGCACTCCGGCCACCCGAGATCCGCAATGCACCGGGGGTACACCGGGACTCCATGGAGAAGAGGCCAAGCCCTCTTCTAGCCTTCCCTCTCTCACTCTCCATTAGAACTAAGAGGAAGAAGAAGAAGATAGGAGTGGAGTGGTAGCTTCTTCCTCTCTTCTACATTGTGGCTCCTCCTTGTGTTGTGTGGAATTGGTGTGTGGAATGAGGGAGAGAGGAGGGCTACTTATACACATGAGAGAGGTGGTCAAATGACCTTAATACCCCCTAACCGACCTTGCCAGGCGTCCAGTACACCGAATCGGACATCCAAGCACCGCACCGCCCTCAACTGCACTTAATGTGCCGACCGCCAAGATTGGGCTCGAACCGCCCCGGGGAGGGTGCGGGCACACCTTGGGGTGCGGCCGCACCCCTTTGGCTTCGGCCGGTCCAAGCCTCGGCGTGGTGTCGTGTCTGGGCACGAAAAGTTGTAGTGTGGGCTTGGCTTGGTCCACTTGCGTCGTTTCGGTCCATTTCCACCACGGGCTTGTGATCTTCTCGAAATACGCTTTCGAGTGGTCGCACCTTTTGGTCGTATTTCCACCCGTATTTATTATAAATACTACAAAATACATTTTGAACACTACAAGTCGAAATATGTTAGTAATAAATGTATATGTATATAAAAAGGTATAGTTTTATTCCCTTTATGGTAGTAAGTTGACGGGGGAAAATATGTCGTTAGTGACCGTCAACAAACTCCCCCAAGCTTTACCCTTTCTGGCGTCCTCGAGCAAAAAGATAAGTACTTGGTTGTTGATCGGGAGTTGCTACTATGCCGATTACATTTCACAAGTGCCAGGTTTATAACAAGATTTTTTACTATAGTTTGAATAAAATGGCACATCTTTTACTCACCCTTTATTACCTTTCATCGTAGCGGGGCTTGTTAGGCGTCTCGTAGTCTTGGGCGGTTGCGCCGATAGAACGGTTATAATAGAAATACTATTCATTCATTCTTTTGATCAACTTTTTCATCCGGGGGTTATTTATTAGATTATATTTGTTTTTCGAGAAAGTATGGGCTTTATTACTACATATATATTTTTTGGAGAGGTGGGCTCTACTCGCCCTAGACTTTTGTCTTTTATTTCCTCTCTTTCTTTTTTCTTTCTCTCTTTTTTTTGGAGATGTGGGCTCTACTCGCCCTCGGACACGTGTCCATTTTTTATCCCTTTTCTTTTTTTTTAGCACAGCCCATATCTTTTCTTTTTTCTTCAAATTAGATTCCCGGATGTTAAGTTTCTCTCTTGAATGAAATCATAGCAAATCTATTTGTACCATATCATATTTGGCAACAACTTAGACTGGATAGAGCTTATGCAACCCACATGAATCAGGTTTTTTAAGATGATTTTAAGACTTAGCCACTAAACCCAAACTTTAGAGAAATTCAAGTTATAAACTAGGCAATGCAAAAACATAAGACAGAGCAACTATTTATCATTTCAACAAGGGATTAAGACTAAACATTTTCATAGCTCATATGTATGGAGTGGAATAAATCTACTCTCTCTCTTTCTCTTCTTCTCCTTTTTTTTTTTCTTTTTATTCTCATATCTCATCATTCTTATAAGATAAGAAAATAACTGAATGGAATGTGAGATACGAGTTACCTTTATGGGAGTCCTCCCCCCAAGCTAGCTTCGACTTACCTTCGGTTTAAGAACGTTGCTAGCTTGTAAACGCCATGAATTGATTTAGCATCTTCTTTGAGTGCGATAGGGGACTCCCCCAAGCTTGTCTTGTGATGATCTTGGAAGAACAGGACAAATATACTCGAGGTTTGAAAGGTTTATTATTCATTTTCATTTTTATATTTTTTTTTTTTGGTTCACCAAACAACTTCTCGATCTCCATTGTCATCTCTTGGACTTACCCTCATGATGTTGATAAATTCTGCTGGGGTTAGTCCATATGGTCTACCAAATTCTACACCGGCAGTTACGGGTCAATAATCAAACTCGACTCCATGTCTAATCCGATTAGGGTAGAATTTTTTTACCTAAGCACCATGCTCAATTCAAAAGTCTATGGAAGTATGATCACCATATCAATGATCACCACTCCCAAACCATAACATGCTAGTATAGAAAAAGGAAGCATGAATTTATATAACCTTGGAGAGAAAAATGAGTGAAGAGGTGGTGAACGTTACCTTTGCATACCCGAGTATAAATACCGACAGCTTTTTATGGATGAAGTATCGAAGTTGTTGCTTTGCGGTTTGCTTGATAGCTCAGCCAGTGCATCTCAAGGCTAGGCCATACACACATGACATGTGTGCGGACCATGGGCCTTGATGGCAGCAGCAAAGGATGGGAGGAGAGCCTTCTTGCTTGTTGAAGCCGTGAAGGGTGGAGCAGCAAACACATTGGTATTTATCTTGACCATGTGGGGCCAACCTACTCCTCTCCTCTTCTTCCCTTTTTTTTATCTCCTTTTTTTTTATATCCTCTCTTTTTTTTATCTCTTTCTTTTTTTTTATGATCCCCTTGTACGTGGAACTTGATATAATCACCGTCCTCCCTCTCACACTTGGACTTTTGTGAAAAGTCAAGTGTGCAAGGTCAGGGTCTCCTTTTGAGTGTGTTCCTCCGCCCAAGAGCATCATAGTTTTCTTATTGTGATGTAGCCCTCATGTTCTCAAGCGTCGCATGCCTCTTTGTTCTTCTTAATCGATCTCCACCCGAAATGGTTAGCGACAAGAATACCCGAAGGTGCATACTAACTTGATAACATGTTCTTGTTTTTATTAATAAGAAGAGAGAAAAACTTTTTGGCTTTTTTTATGATAGTCCGGGGTATCTCCCGGCGGTGCTTTCTTTATGGTCGTAAAAGCTGACCGTGGAAAAACATCCTGCAGCTTATGGTGGTGAAGTTCACGGTTTCACCACTAAGAATTTTAGCATTACGCTCAAGCTGCAAGGTTAGCGTCATTATGCTACTACGAGATTTGCAACCATTCTCTTAAAAGGTTTTGCAAAGAGAACCAAGAGATGGTTGTGATCCCTCGTGGAAGCACTCGACTAAAAAGCAAGACAAACTCAAGAAGACCCAAAGGTGAGCATGTAAGAAGTCTCAAGTGACAACTTGTTATGCTCAAAAACAAATTTTTGCTTGGTCTCAAGAGTTGTTGCTTCGTGCATGTCCATGGCACATGAGAGTTTACCCTCAAAAGATTTGTCGTGAAGGGCGAACATTTGAATCTTGACCATTGTCAAGAAAAATGTTTTGTTGGCCGAGGGACATGACTTGTGTTCGTGTGAGGGCGACGGTGTTTCGCTTTCACTAAGATGTGGAAACAACTTGGGTGAAACGAGTAGAGTTAAAAACTTCGCCTCCTCGAACGGGTTTTGGTTGGGAAGATGCTTCGCCTTTGGGATGTCTAGGTGTGAGAGGCGGAAGCAATCTTTCCCAACTTCTCATCACGGCTTCCCTCTATTGGTTTTTTGTGTGAAAAAGTTTTTGAGGGTAGCCTATGAGAGGATTGAAGTCAAGGATGGGGTAGATATGGAAGTCTAAAAAGCACCCTGCCGAGGTTCTCGCCACCATCCTTGAATTCAATCGCGAACTTCTCAAGAACGAAGCATTCCTTGCTTCGTGTTCATGGTTCAGAGAGGGCTCAACAAATGGGTTCTAACGATGGTATGAGGAATGGTTTGACTGATGAGGGCTCCTCAAAGCTTGACATGCCCTTGTCATGGAGGGGGTAGGTTCTACAACGGAGAAGCAAGCTTCTCTAGGATGTGTTCAAGGGTTTTTCTATGTTCCGTTGTAGGTTTACGAGCAAACGACCCTCCAATGGTCACGTCAAGGCATAGGGCAGCATCAATGTCAATACCGAACAAAAGATATGCAAAAGCACACTATCGGGTAATGACAAGTCTAGGCCAACATGTATAAACATTATAAACCCGGCCTAGGCTGCACCTATGGACTCCTTCTCATCCTATTTGAAATCGAGGATTGTCCTTGGTAGGCATTGATGGGGAAGAATGCTAGACAAAAATTGTCTTTGAGT
Source organism: Hyparrhenia diplandra (assembly GCA_015847255.1). NCBI lineage: Eukaryota > Viridiplantae > Streptophyta > Magnoliopsida > Poales > Poaceae > Hyparrhenia > Hyparrhenia diplandra. The sequence goes on along the minus strand of JADLZK010003176.1, from coordinate 32,267 downwards.
TCTTCTCAGTCCCCATTCAAATTTCCTACGACAATAGTGTACTATTGTTTTGCTTTCCCTATGAGGGAGAGCGTAAACAAATTCCACACGTGAATTTCTTGGATCATGCCAGAATGCCGAGGCATGATCATAATTCCTGAAATCTTGTAGGTGGCAACATAGATTTTCAAAATGGTCACCGAGATGGAGTGCCCGAACCAAAAGTTTTTTTTTATTAGGGTGAGTTCATAGCCAGATAAAAATTTTGGTTTTGAAAAAGATTGTGGCTCTGTGAACTCCCCTTGAAGCGAAGGTTTTTCAAATGGAGTAGGCTTCATTTTGAAAAAGAAAAATAAATAACTATTTTTGTTTTTTTTGGATACAACACACGGTGCTCTAGGCTCGAGAGAATTATGACTACCGTTCCCGACACGGCCGCCAAAATGCTTGTTGACGTTTCTTAACGTATGCGTAAGAATCCGCAAGCGCACGGAATTGTCGTTATAGCATTTCACCCGGAAGTATTCCGTGGTATCGTAATTCCACGAGGAACGGTTGTGTGATTACTCCCCGAACGAGTCACCCTAGGATAACTATGGGTGGTGAGGTATCTTTATGGGCTCAAACTCTCTAGCGGGGATCACTTGGTCGTTATGTCCTCACTTCGCACCGCCCATGCCCAAATGACAAGAAACCGGCAATTGCGCCAAGCGCCACACCCGAACGTGGGGGATTACAAGGGACGGACAAGGTCTGTCACAACCCGGCCGCCTACCCCTCAACCGTGGGATGCGCCACAAAAGATAGAAAACCCTTAGCCTAGACACCCACGTCTACACTAGTGATTATTACTCTAGCGTGTCGACAAGGCTTACCCGTCCCCCTGGGTCCTTCTACTGCAGTACCGCCTCGAAGGAACGACTATCAATCCCAAGTCTATAACAGACTAGATAATATGCTTAAGAGTAATAAGCCAAAGAGGGACACAACCATTCTTACCCAAATGATTAGAAGGTTGCAGAGGTACAAGCATGGTGGGTGCCGACAAGTCCGACTCCGGCCACCCGAGATCCGCAATGCACCGGGGGTACACCGGGACTCCATGGAGAAGAGGCCAAGCCCTCTTCTAGCCTTCCCTCTCTCACTCTCCATTAGAACTAAGAGGAAGAAGAAGATAGGAGTGAAGTGGTAGCTTCTTCCTCTCTCTTCTACATTGTGGTCCTCCTTGTGTTGTGTGGAATTGGTGTGTGGAATGAGGGAGAGAGGAGGGCTACTTATACACATGAGAGAGGTGGTCAAATGACCCTAATACCCCTAACCGACCTTGCCCAGTAGCGTCAAGGTACACTTGAATCGGATATCCAAGCACCGCACCGCCCTCAACTGCACTTAATGTGCCGACCCGCCAAGATTGGGCTCGAACCGCCCCGGGAGGGTGCGGGCGCACCTTGGGGATGCGCGCCGCACCCCTTTGGGCTCGGCCGGTCCGAGCCTAGGCGTGGTGTCGTGTGCGGGCCTGAAAAGTTGTAGTGTGGGCTTGGCTTGGTCCACTACGCCGTTTTCGGTCCATTTCCACCCTAGGCTTGTGATCTTCCTGAAATACGCCTTTCGGTCGCGCCTTTTTGGTCGTATTTCCACCGTATTTATTATAAATACTACAAAATACATTTTGAACACTACAAGTGGAAATATGTTAGTAATAAATGTATATGTATATAAAAAGGTATAGTTTTATTTCCTTTATGGTAGTAAGTTGACGGGGAAAATATGTCGTTAGTGACCGCCAACAACCGCGAAGTCCCCTATCGCACGCCGGCCGCCGCCGCCGCCGTTGGATCGAAAGCACCACCGATGTCGCTTATCGCCGACAGCCCTAAGGCGTGCGCCCCACTACAAAGCCATTGCGGCAAATTCGAGACCATGCTAGGAAGGGTAGCAAGGAAGAGAGCCGCCCCCCGCCGCCAAGACGATCCTAGCCACCGCCGCCACTGCCGCAACGCTGGCCACAAGGCATGTCCGGGTCACAAGGGTCGCCGTGGACGAGGTCTCACCAAGCGAGGAAGAGGAGGGGACCACAACGGAGAAGAAGAGGAGACGACCGGGCGCCACCACCCCCCGCACACACCCGGCTATTGGCCGGCACCGCCGCTGACGAGGTCGGGCCGCCTCGTTGAGCCCCCACGCCAACCCGCGCCACCACACCTCCGAGAGGGCACAGGGTCGCACCGCCACCATCCCGGGCGGGCTGTGCCGCCCGTGCCGGCAGCGGCGGCCGGGTGAGGGAGGGGAGGTATGGCGGTTAGGGTTCCCGCCCGAGTCGCCCGCATGGGGGCGACGCTGGGGAGAGAGGGTTTCTTTGTTTTGTACCATGGATAATGGGTAGCAGGAAATTGGACACAGGTACTTGCAAACCGATTCTAAGCTAAAAAGAAAAATAGCAGACAATTGGACTAGCATTTTAGCCTGACTAGGCATTTCATCGAGCACCTATATTACAAGCAGCAGCAACAAGGGAGGACACCAGCAGCTCGTCCTCCTACATGGATGGTGTGCCTAGCGGCCACGGTCGTCGGGCTCTGGCCCGGCTGTTGGAGGCGTTGCCAGGGCCGGGGCTGTTGCCGCCGAGGAGGGGAACCTGCCTCTACAGCCTGCTCTCACATCTCCACCACTCTATCCAATATTCCAATGTCGATCTATATGTTAGTGTTCTGGTGATGAATATTTTCTGATATTATGCCGGACTGTCACGTACTTGCATTTTCTGCGTGCTTGTTTCTTTTTCCCGTTTCTTCACCGGTCTTCACGGCACTTTGTTTTGGCATCTCTAGAACCTATATACTCTCTTCATACTTCAAAAAGAAAGATGTTTTGGAAAAGGTTTGGGTCAAACATTGGGAACATAAATCATGAATAACTTTTAAGTCGTTGAGTTTAGAAATGTGAAAATCATATCAGTAGATTTGTCTTGAAAAATGCTTTCATAAAAATATACATAAATAATTTTTTAATAATTTTTTTTTTAGGAAAGGGAAGTCAAAGTTATGCTTTGGAGACCGTGTCGTTGTCCTAAACGTCTTTCTTTACAACTATGGAGGGAGTATATTATTACATTTGTAACACATCTTAAACATGCGGGTTAGTTCTAGGCAAGATGATATTAGAGGGAGTTGAACCAAATGAGTTTGTATTTCCAATTGCTCTGGGGCTTGTGGGTCTGTTTGTCATAGCGTCGCCTGTGGGAGCCTTTCTTGGGTGTAGGGGTGCAAATTGGAGACAATTAGGTGCCCTTCAAACCTCTCTAGTTGAAGTATTTGTACTAGTTCTCTAAATTTTTGAAGTATTAGTATAAATTTTTAAACTAAAAGGTTTAGAGGTGCACCTAAATGTTACCTCTTTTCACCCTTACTGGTGCCTTCATGCTGGCCGTCCCATACGCACAAGCTGCGGCCGTGCTCCATTATGAGGGCGAGCACGCACTACTACAAAAGGGAACTTGCATGGCGGACAAAACGATTTTTCCGTGGGCGGGCTTTATGTCCGCCACGGACCAAGGGTCACGTAAAAATCGGCCATTAACCGTGGCGGACAAAATGCCCGCCATGGTTAATAATAAAAAAATAAAAATCAAATCGAAACCCTAGCGGGCGGGTGGCCCGGCCCGGTCTGCCGCTGACCCCGGTCTGGCCCGCCCCAGCCCGTTAGGGTTTCGTATGCCGCGCTGAAGGAGGTCCGCGCCGCCGCCGTGCTCCTGTGGCGCCGCCGGAGCTCCATGCCGCCATGCCGAAGCGCTCGCAACAATAAGACCGAAGCTGAGAAGACCGGGCGCTCAAGGCTCCGCTGGTTCGCCACTCAAGGCGGCGGAGTTGAGGAGGACGGCGACCGGCGGATTCCGCCGCCGCGCCACCGCCGCCGCAGCCGCGGGATCCGCCGCCGGGCCGGATCCGCCGGCCGGGCGGTTCCGCCGCCGGGCCGGATCCGCCGCCGGGACGCTGGGAGGGCCCGCCGCCGCGCTGCCGCCGGGGAGAGGAGAGAGGGAACCCGGGAGGGAGGGTGCGGCCGCCGCCGCGCCTCGTGGAGAGGGAGAGAGGGGAGCCGGGGAGGGAGGGCGCGGTCGCCGCCGCCGCCGCCGCCCTCGAGAGGGAGAGAGGGAGCCGGGGAGGGAGCCCCTGGGAGAGGGAGAGAAACCGAGAGAGAAAAAGAGAGAACCGAGCCCAAAACCTAAGTGTCGCCTTATATATATGTCACCATGAGAATGGGCCTGTTGGGCTCGTCTTTGGGCCTCATTTTTGGTGGCGGGCTTTATAAGAAAAACCGCCACGGTTAATCGATTAACCGTGGCGGACATTATAACCGCCACGGTTAATCAAAAATGCCCGCCACGCGGTTAATTAGGATATTTTCCGTGGCGGTTTCTCAAATGCCCGCCACGGAAAATAAAAATCCGAACACCATGTAAAAATCAATTCTGTAGTAGTGACGGGCCACACCTGGTGACGGGCAGGCTTCGCCGATGACCAGGAGGCCTCATCGTGGGCTCCTGGATAGTTGGTTGGCCCCTTGCCTTGCTAGCATCTAATGGCCTCCCCTCCATATCTCACGTGCTTGTGCATGTTCTTGAGGAAGTCTTTCAGGATATGTGTAATCCATGGTTGTTTGGAGTACGAGTTGGTGTTGGATTATTCACATCGTGAATAGTAGCAATTAACGTACGTGCTTGCCTTTTGGCAGAAGCATGGATTCCGCGGTGGCTGAGGACTCACGCAACGCGGATGGGGCCGGCGACGCCGTCGACGGCAAAGGCCTAATCAGTGGCCTGGACGACCACATGCTCCTCCACATCCTCGAGCTGGGGGCTGACGTGCTCCCTGCCGCCACCGCCATGGAATTCTGCTCGCCCGCACCGGCTCCGCTCAGCAGCGCCCGCATGCTTGCAACGGTCCCGCGTACGACGACGACCAATTGCGATGCTGCGCGACATCCCCGAGCTCGAACGAGCTCTCCCCTCGTATGGCGAGCTCGTCATCCGCTTCCTTCGCACTATCACCCCGGAAATTATATTCCCTTCTCTCTCTTAGTCCTTGACCGTAGTGGCACCCATGTACACCCCCTTGCGACTATAAAAGGGGACCCCGGCCGCCAGCTTTGAGGCAGGACTCTAAGCGATCACCAATCCTCACACCCACATTCCACTTCGATATTGGCACTCGCCTCAATCACAGAGACTTGGGAGCCCGCTCCCTCTCTCGCCCAAATTGTACTAGCCCCTGCACGAGCGTTTGAGCTCGGATAGTGATCCCAACCGACTAGGGTGCACGATTTGCCCCGAACCAGTATAAATCCTGTGTCACTCTCTCTTGTAACACCCGGTTTTAAGAACAAAACCAGATGAAGCCATATGTGAGCCCTGGAAGTCAAATCTCACATATAGTTTTACAAATGAATGGTAATCAATTCACAATGCTTAAAATATAACGAATGTAATATTAAAGCAAATAACCTCACCCAGCGCATAAACGGAAAGACTCTCTGTTCTTCGATGTAGGCACCACAGTGGACCGACCGACCGGTTGATCACAAGCCTAACCACTTCCCGAGGTGTGGGGAAATAGCAAGAGTGAGTCCATGTCGAACTCCGCAAATATAGCTAGGCAATATCTACCCAAAAACCCATGATCAACATAACATAAATAATGAATAGCATGAAACGATAAATCATGAACAATTTAATAAGCATGTATTGCCAACAATTATATCATAAACAACATCATCAACAGAAAGTAAATCCTTCCCTCGGTTTTCCAGCCGCTCACAACCGCGAACACGGCTGATATATCGCTTTTAACTTCTCGCAAGCAGGTGTACACTTTCACTACGGGTTATGAATTTTCACCGCATGGGTTCTAGACTCCCGCACAATGAAAACCCATATAAAGTCTTTCAAGGGTTCACCTAAAAATATTAGTGGCCAACAGAGCTACAACCCCGTTTCTCCCACTTACGCAAACCACCAACAAAGATAACCAAAGCCCTTGAACGACTAAAGCCGAGCCATGTAGCCCCCCATAGTCATACGGTAAATCCCGGATTTTGCCAAAGGATAAGTCCTTATGGAGAGCTAAGAGCATCACAAACAAAACATAGCTCTTTAAGCCCTATGAACCATGTTATCAACAATCCATATTTAAAGTTCAGTGCATAAACATTAAGCAAGGCATAAGATCATGTGGTTTAAAGATAGCATATCCCAAAACTATACTTGCCTTAAATATATCCTTTCTTCAAGTCCAATGCTTTTCCAAAAACACCTTCTTCATCAACTTCTTATAGATCACGGTCTTATTCGAGATCAACAACGTAAAAGCTCACCGATCTACTCGATTCCAATCAAAGAACACACAAATACACGGATCCAATCATGCATGGCAAACAAGACTATCATTAGAACAGTACACCAATAGTGGGAAAACAGTTTAAAAAGCTTATAAAACTATTCTACACGTCACTACGATCACACAGACGTAAAGATCACCGAAATCGGAGCTAGAACGACGAAGATACGCATTTTGCAAGTTTTGTGTGAATAAAATATAAATTAAATATGATCACGAAACTTAAAAGTTTGAAAACCTACTAAACAGTACCGTAAACACCTATGTTACGGAATTACGAATCCAACATCAGGATGGTTGTAGGTAACATGTATAACCATGGTATTTCTAGATTTTGTTTTGTCAAGGAAAACGGCAACAAAACATGTGGTGGTGTCATCAAGCTAATCGGATTAGCTGGAGCACGTAAAGCATGCATGCACGATGCAGTCATTGTGCCATGGCTGACTCGGCTGGCAACTTGACGGAGGCATGCAGTCAACAAACAGATTATCAATATTGGCATGCATAGGTGTATGCCTGTATGGACAAGAGTGCGTACCGTGTAGCTGGCAGCAAAAGATAAAGAGACGACGGACGACCAAGCTCTGCATAGAACGGCGACGGTTACCGATCAAACCAGAAAGAAAAGGAACCGTCGAACATAATTCGCGAGATCAACGAGAAGCTCGGCACAAGGCTTACAGCGAAAAGATGAGACGACGAACTGAAAGCAAATCTCCGAGAGCAGCTAGGGTTTTGTTGTGTTGCTGATTCGAGCGGAGGCGGCGCTTGCGCGAGATAGGGTTCAGAAAAACAGCATCGTGGCGCTGCGGCTCCGGTTTATATGGGTCAGGGTGTGCGGCTCAAGCAAGGAAAGAAATCCCCGGTTTGCGGGATTGGGTTGCGGCGAGCGATGCAGAGACGGGCTCGAACTCGAGCTGGATACGAAGACGACGCTGACGCAATGGACCTGTCCGAGAGGTTAGCCAGGAGGTGTGGATGGCTTACCAAGGTAGGCTGGGCCGGGACCAAAACTCATAGAGAGCAGGCCAAAGAATGTCAGGTCCGAGAGCAAAGAAAGGAAATGCCAACGTGCTGGGCCATCCAGGCCGTAAGGAGAAAAAGATGAAGGGAATAAAAGAATAGCTTTTCAATTTATTTCAACACTTTTCAAAAGGAAATTTCAAATAGCTTTTCAAGAGATTTTAAAATCTTTTTAAGATTTGGTCAAAAGCACACATTCCAATAAATTCAATGTACCAGCATGAATGCCCCAGCATGTTTCTACCTTATGATAGATTTTAATTTGACAAAAATATTTATTTTCCTATATTTTATGAGCACAAAATACATAATTAAATCAATTTAACACTATTTCAAAAGAGGCAAAATTTAGGGTGTTACATCTCTAGAGCTAGGCCTTCGGAGCACATGCTAGCCGAAGATTACTGTGGCGGTGGTATTAGACCACGACAAAATAAGTATAGAAACTCTATTTTGTTTTAAAGGAGTTTTTATAACTCGGCTTATCAGAAAGCCAACATGGTTTTTACAGTAACAGAACTGTTGGGGTTACCAACTACATCCAGAAAACATCCACATATTTGAGTACAAAACAAAACTAGGATAAACGTGAGTACTCCTAAATCTCAGCTACATCCGTGGAGACCATCATGCCTGGCTTGAAGTTGTTGAGCCACTCCAGGGCGTCCTTTCTTACTTGCATAACTTGCCTCCTGTCATTCTTATAGATTTCCATACGGCCCGCGGCCCGACGGCCCGGCCCGAGGCACGCTGTTTTGGCCCGGCCCGAGCACGACACGGGCAGCAAGATGCGTGCTTGGGCCGACCCTCGCTACGTGGCACGGCACGGCCCAACACGTTAAGAAAGGGGAGGCCCGGTGTCAAATATATTATGATAATTGTACATATTTGGCATATTACTCACGATATTTTCATATTTGGTTTAATATTGTACATATACCGGTGAGGCCTAGTGAATTTTAAATTATGGTACATGTCATTTTGTGCTGTGCTTTAAATATGTTTGATGGAATCCGTGTAAAAAAGATCATATTTGAGTGTTTTTCAAAAATCAGCCTGTGGGCGGCAAGACGGCACGATTTTTTCCATCGGGCTGACCCGCCCGATCAGCCGATTTTTGGCCCGTGGACGGCCTGGGCCGACCCCAGCACGGCACAGAGGCACGGCCCATGAGGCACGTTGGCCCGTGGCGGCACGGCGCTGGCCAGCACGGCACGGCACGCGCACGACACGACGCCGGGCCGGCCAGTTGGAAATCTATAGTCATTCTCCTTGAGCAAGATCCCCAATTCTGCATGTGTGAAATAGCAAGGCATATGACATCAGTTGGAGCATTTGGAAACTTCTTCTCAATGGTCATCTTATTTCTAGTATATTCCATAAAGCCCAAGCAAAGCACCCAAAAAAGAAAAATTATCAGAGGTAATGGCCCCCGCCATACAGCCATCTGTATGTAAGATCCATCAATGACCTTCGGCTGTCCTGCATGTTCAAAGCTTCCCTGACTACACTCCAAACAAACTTAGCCATGTGACAACCAAACAGGATGTGATCAACAAACGAAACTCTATTTTTTTATTTTATCCTATACAGGCGCATCACGAGCACGACACTGGTTTTTTTATAAGTATATAGCAACTCTCCGATTGCGACTGCGCGGCATGTCATTGGGTTACGTTGATCCCCTTGCGTGCTATGTGATCCTGATCAGTATCCGTGCACGTTGAAGTCGTGATCGCGAAATCACCAGAGATATGCCCTGTTTGACTAGCCTTCTCCACCTGTTTCGTAATCTGTTTGGAGCCGATTTCTTCCAAACGGCATAAAATAAAACGGGTTCACCGGTGAAACCACTAAAAACGTGTTCTCACGTAGCTTTGGGGTGATAGAAGTCAGATTCCCTGCTGACCCTTTCAAAAAAAAAAAAAGCCAGATTCCCCTCACCCTATATACATCGTTCTGTGAGCATATATTTAAGAAACTCTATAGGTGTGGAGTTGTTTTTTCCCAAACGATTTAACAAAACTGCTCTAGATCTACGGATAGACTAGAGCCGAAGAAAAAAAAACGGCTTCACTTAAAGCCGTGCCAAATTATTCTAGGCAGCATGCATGCACCCGCATGGAGGACCAGCTGAGAGCATTGATCAGGATGATCTGATACAGGTCGTCGGTGTACATCACGCCTGCGTCTGCGTGGCGTGGTGGTGGGTGGCACTGGCGTATCCACGTTGGGGCAAGCTGGGGCAGCTGCCCCAGCTAAATTCCCGTGAAAAAAAAAGTAAAGTCCACACGGCAAGGACCATCCCGCGTCCAGCAAAAGAAAAAAAAAAAAAGTCCACACGATCACCCATCCGCCTGCCAGTCCATGCATCGTCGATCTCGATTAGGCTATCTCCAACGGCCGATGTATAATTTTGAGAGGCATATGGTGTTTTGCATTATGTACGTGAAACGATTAGCCAACCCAAAACTATGCTTCTCCAACAGTGGATGCAAAAGGAGAAAACCGAAACGCTGAAACACCTCCCAGCCACATGCCCCACCGAAGCGCCGCCGCGTCCGCCGAGCACCAAGCCCCGCCATTCCCGGGCGAAGGCCGAGCCGACGGCGGCACGCCCCCTTGCTCGGCGCAAATTGAGGGCGGCGCGGAGGCCGTCGCCGCGCACCCGACGCCGACCCGGCTCCTCGGCGCGATTTGGCGGCGACGCGGCGGCTATGCTCCCGCCCGACGCCGCCATGTTCCCAAGACGACGCCGGCCCTACTCCCGGCGCGATTCGGGCGGCCGCACGGGCGGTCGTGCTCGACCTCCTACCCGACGCCCGCGCGCTCCCCGCCGCGGTCCGCTGCTAGGGCCCACCGTTGTGGCGGGAGGTCGACGCAAAGATGCGCTTCCGTCTCCTCGCAGCCGGGCGAGGCCCTTCGCGACTATCTGCGGCACCACCGGGCGCGCTTCCCGGAGGACAGCCTGTTCGTCCCCGGTGGTGGCAAGCACTAGGAGGAGGTGGGGGCAGTCGTGGAGGCGGGCTGGAGAATAGAGGCGCTGCTTTGGCGGGAGCCGGGAGCCGGCGCCCGCTGGGACTCCGCACGGGCGATCCCCCGTACCTGACATGGACGCTATCTTCGCCGACGAGCGCCCGACGAGCGCCGACGCGTTATGCGTTGTTCTCACGAGACGATGCTTTTTGCCAATCCTTCCGACGGGCGGGCAAAACAGATTCTCTATATCGTCATCTGTTGGAAGGCCTTTTAATAGGCAAAAGCACTTTACATAACCTATTTTGAGGAATAGGTGCCTTGTTGGAGATAGTCTTACACGATCAACATACTAATCGCACGCGGACACTACTGCGCACGCCGGACGCAGCCTAGGTCCCGCTAACACGGCTTCACGGCTTCACGGCGAACGACGATAAACCCTAGCACGCGGACACTATCACGCACGCGGACGCAGCCGGCCGTCTTCGTGGGCGGCGGCGACTTCAAAGCTCCGCCCTCCGCCTCCGGCAGCACGCAGCCGCAGCCAGCAGCGACTCAATCTCAAGGTCATGGAGGAGGTCCAGGAGGCGGATGGGATTGCGACGCCGCCGGCCGCTATCGGGTAACACCGACCCAATTTGGATGTGGCCCGATGTGGCCCATGAGCCGAGTGCACATGTTTAGTACAACCTTGCTGGTTTAGCAAGGGTGGAGTCAACTTATAAGCCTTTGCCATCCGTCATATCACCTTCGGGTTATTTTACACGAGGGCCGGGTTAACCAAGGTTTTACCGTGGCGAGCGAAGGGCGTCGCGGCTTTGGAAGGGCGGAAACACAAGTGAAGTGGTATCAGGCGACAGCGACCTGGCCTTGTCTGTAGGCGAAAGCGCGGACATGGGATTCATTCTTGGCGTGTAGGCTCTGCGGAGTGCACGGCATGGCACATGCGCCACAGGCGCACGGTCGCGTGTGCCAAAGAGATCTGGTTAAGTTGGCGGCTCGACGAGGCGTCGAGTCCTTTGAAGTGTAATAGTAACGGCCCAATTTGGATGTGGCCGGAAGTGGCCCATGAGTCTTTGAGTGCACATGTTTAGTACAACCTTGCTAGTTTAGCAAAGGTGGAGTCAACATAAGCCTTTGCCATCGGTCATATCCCTTGGGTTAACCCTTTGACGAGGGCGAGGGGCGAAAGTGTAAACAGGTGCTATGTATCGCGACGCCCTCGGAAGGGCTAAGAGCGGTCGCGGTCTTTTTGGAGAGGCGTTAATCACAAGTGACACTGTGACACCGCCTCAGCGCCTTTGCCGCGGCCGCCAGCGTGCACGATACTATAGCACCACAACACACTTTTAAGGTCATAAACCGTGTAAAAGGGTTAACCCGAAGGTGATATGGCCGGAAGGCAAAGGCTTATAAGTTGGCTCCACCCTTGCTCAACTAGCAAGGTGGTACTAACATGTGCACTCAAGACTCATAGGCCACTCATGGGCCACATCCAAATTGGGCCGGGTGTCACATACACCCTCAAAGGACTCGACGCCCCTCGCCGAGCGCCAACTTAACCAGACCTCCCCTCTGGCACACGCGACCGCGGCGCCGTGGCCGGCACATGTGCCATGCCGCGCACCCGCAGAGCCTACACGCCGCAATGAACCTCCATGTCCGCGCCTCGCCCGCACGCCGTCCGCGGGTCGCTGGCGGTCGGCTCGATACCACTTGTGACACCCCGCCTCCAAAGCCGCACCGCACAGCCCCTTCCGGCGGGGCGCCGCACGCTGCACACATAGCACCTTGCTTACACTTTTCGCCCCTCGCCGCGTAAAAGGGTTAACCCGGGTGATATGACCGGATGGCAAAGGCTTATAAGTTGACTCCACCCTTGCTAAACTAGCAAGGTTGTACTAAACATGTGCACTCAAAGACTCATGGGCCACCATCGGCCACATCCAAATTGGGCCGGTGTTACAGGGCTGGGCATGGCGCGGCGGCGGCGGGGCTCGCAATGGCCGCGAATCGAGCAGCTCCGGCTGTGTTTTTTATTTTGGTTTAGTCGGTCATTAGAAGTTCGCCCCCATCTATGTTTTTTCCGGCTACGCCACTGTGTAATATACCTCCTTCCAAACTTGAAACAGATTTGACCTCACAGCTGGTCCTAATTTGACAACCCATGCTCTCCAACTCTTCTTAACTGCCAACACATAAATAAATAAATAAATAAATAAATAAATAAATAAATAAAGGCTGCATTCATTGAGATATCAATGTTGCGCACCCCTAGTATATGTGAATGGTACCAACTATTTTATTATTGTAGGTTTCGCTGCACTCCAATCTGTTCAAATCATATGCATTGAGTGGAATTGTAGTACAGTGAACAAAGAAAAATAATACCTTGTTAACTTAGTACTTTGAAGGGCCCTTCACCATGTGCCAATTGGCGTGACCAAACAGCTAAATGTACGCACGGTCCCAGAGAATTAAATAGTAGAAGGAATGAATGAGTTTAAAGAATTTTTATGATTCCCAATAATCAATCAAGAAAATATAGAAAATGGTCTATAAATCTGATGATGCAGTAGCCACCTTAAGAAGGTGATTTTCACGACAATACGCGAGAGTAAAGAAAGCCGGGAAACCCAGTACTCCATGTGGTGGACATGACCAAATGCACGCACACATTGAATCTGCAACAAATACATATGTATAATTTTCTCACCATATTATTATACACCATACCTTTACAAAATGAAACCAATTCAAAACACGATAGATGTGAGCAGACAGATTATTAGGCACTTATATTAGTTGCTAGCCGGACGTACAAGGTAAGCCTCCAGAAAGAGCTTGGAATATCCATGCGGACTGATGAACTGGCCCAACGTCTCATTGCGATCAAGATCAGCGTTTCTTTCGTGCTCCTCTAGGTACCTTTAGTTACAAATTAAAGATAGTGATAGCACAATTATTATGCAACATGTTAGATGTGTGGCACAATTTGTAATGCACAAGCAAGAGGGAGTCCTAATGGTTAGTTTCCATGGCATTAATTAGGGCACTTTGCTGATGTGATATTTAAATTAAACATAAGGGATAAGAAAATATGTCTAGAGATAAGATGTAGCTTCAACAATAGGTATAGCATTTCTCTTGTATAGAAAGAACACATAAAAAGCCTATACAAAGTAATATATTGTTACGAGTTAGTTATATATTCTAGATATTTTAGTGGTTTGAAATATATGTTGCATCTATTTTTTCAAAAAAAAAAGTTAAAACATAGCCTTCATCGAACTCATTTTGCTCGGCACATTTTTTGCAACAATATTCCTCATTGGTTCATCAATCGAACCTACGATTGGGGAGAATCACATTTTAAAATCTTAAACAACAAAACGATTTCATACAAGCAGGTGCGTCAAGTGGGTTGGTAGAGGGAGGTTGAAGTTCAGTTAATTAATCAAGACTCTGTTTCACACAACTTCAATCCACCAATGACGAAGCTCTATTTTTTAGGCTTCAACTCCATAATAAACATCTCTATATATATAAAACTGTTTTGGTACATACGTAAACCGTTTAGCAAAAAAATTCACATGCGGCATCTTTTAAAACATGCTCTTACAAAAGCCCATGCAGGGCTACAAGGTGATGCTAGGTGAAGTCACTATTTGGCTCCATCCTACCTATCTCGCACCTCTTTGAGCGCAAGATTCAAGAGGCTTCGTTACTAAAGCTGTTTTGTTGTACTCTAAACGGTTGTTGATGTCGATGAAGAAGCCGTGCAAAACATGGCCTACACTAAGTGTTGATTGTAGATGCATTGCAATAAAGTTGCATGTTCAAAATAGAAAGAGTTGCTATTGATTTTATTTGGAGTGAGAAATAAGAGAATTAATAGAGAAGATGTGTGCTACGTTGGGGTATAGAGAATATGTGTGTATATACACATGTATTGTTCTATAACTGATTGTACAATAACTTATTACGCGATGAGTTACAGTAATTACTATACAAATTTCGAATTTTACAATAAACTTCTCCTAAGTGATTAAAAGTGATTAAGGTCCTTTTTTTTTTTGCATGGCTCCACTTCACCAGTGAAGTTATTTTTTTTATTTTGGCTCTCGAAACAACATCATCTGCAGAGAAGGAGCTGTTTTGTCATACCGTTTGTCAAAAGAGCTCCACGCTTTAGATCTCCTTAAAACATGCTCATAGAACCTCATTCAGGACCTACCGCGACGAGGTAAAGTCAGGGGATGCCACTATTTTTGGATTTATCCCACCTCAAACCTCGGTGAGAGCACGATATAAGGATCTTCCTAGGTTAAGCCGTTTTGTTTTACCCCGTTTAGCTACAAAACAGCTCCAAACAACACTTGAAATCGGTGAACAAGTCGGGTAAAGTCAGGGGATGCCACTATTTTCAGATTTATCCCACCTCAAACCTTGGTGAGAGCACGATATAAGGAGCGTCCTAGGTTAAGTCGCTTTGTTTTACCCCGTTTGGCTACAAAACAACTCCAAACAACACCCGAAATCGGTGAACAAGTCGTGCCACACAGGGCCTTACTATAGTATATAGACAAAGAGAGGGTAAAGATCTAAATAGAGCTTAACTTCCACTAGTATAGACAAGATTTGTACTAGCAATTCTAGACCTATTTCATGTTTTCTTTCTTTGCTTCAATTTAATTTTCCTTTTTTGTTTCCTAAGTTTTTTTATTCTTATTTTTTATTTCATTGTTAGTTTTATTTTTTTCATATTTATTTATATTTACTGATTTCTCCCCTTTGTATACTCCCTTTTCGTATTACATAGTTTTATTTTTTTTTAATTTCTATATTTTCATGAGTATATCTAGATGCATGGTAAAATGGGCTTATAAACTCAGTATCAATGCTTTTCTACTGGCTGTATTTGGCTATCGCAAAGCGGGAGTGAAAATCATGTACCGGTGTTGATTAATACCTAGTAGCATGGTTGTTGAACTTGGATATCTCAAGGATCATGCGCCAGAAGCTCGGGCTAAGCGAGTTCCTCTTCTGCGCCAATAGGCCGGTTATGCCGTTGCGGCTGCCCCACTCAAGTCTTCCTGTTCCGTTCAACGTGCTCACTGAGAAGGACATGTCCGATCTCTCGGTTTCCACCCCGAGCCCTTGGAGCCATTTCGTCATGTTCGGGCTTGTCACCTGTACGTAGTGTCATCGTATATAGCTAGACTATTTAATACTGATCCGCATGGCACATGCAGATCGATACGTGTGTGTTTGTTGACTGTTGTTACCCGGTTGAAGGCCAAGAAGCTGAGATCGAGGTGGAGTACATGGCCGTCGTCGTTGACAACGTCCACGGCCCTGCAGGCATGCCCGCCGAGATGATCCTCCTTCTCATACAGAGTCACCCGCTTGGCGCCGCCGCTCCTGGCCAGCTCATAAGCTGCTGCCAGTCCTGTTATGCCGCCGCCCACCACCGCCACACTCACCATATCTCTTCTCTCCTTCTCTATTTTCTCTTCTTCTCTCTTCTGTTCTCTCTCTCTGGTATGGTATAGTATAAGGAAAAACCAGTGTCCTGCTCGCCGTGTGATGCGCGTGTATAGCTAGGATTAGAATTTTAAAAAAAAAAGTCGTTAATGTACACCGACGCAGAATAGGGTCGCTAGCTAGCTCTCGACCCTGGGGGCGCCCCAGCGGCAGCTGCAGCAGAAGCCACCCACCAGTGGCGTAGCCAGGAAAAACATAGATGGGGCGAACTTCTAATGACCGACTAAATCAAAATAAAAAACACAGCCGGAGCTGCTCCGATTCCGCGGCCATTGCCAGAGCCCCGGCCGCCGCGCCATGCCCAGCCCCGGTAGCGGCCGGCGGCGTCGCCGCAATCCCATCCGCCTCCTGGACCTCCTCCATGACCTTGAGATTGAGCTGCTGCGGGCTGCGGCTGCGTGCTGCCCGGAGGCCGGAGGGCGAGGAGCACCTGAGTCGCCGCCGCCCACCGTCGCGGCCGCCGTCCGCGTGCAGTAGTGTCCGCGTGCTAGGGTTTATCGTCGTTCGCCGTGAAGCCGTGAAGCCATGTTAGCAGGACCTAGGCTGCGTCCGCGTGCAGTAGTGTCCGCGTGCGATTAGTATGTTGATCGTAAGACTATCTCCAACAAGGCACCTATTCCTCAAAATAGGTTATGTAAAGTGCTTTTGCCTATTAAAAAGGCCTTCCAACAGATGACGATATAGAGAATCTGTTTTGCCTGCCCGTCCGGAAGGATTGGCAAAAAAGCATCGTCTCGTGAGAACGACGCAAAACGCGTCTGGCGCCGTCCGTGAGCGCCGTCCAGGGCCGAAGATAGCGCCCATGTCGGGCACGGCGGATCGCCTCCGTCGAGTCCAAAGACCGCGCCGGCTCCCGCCCCGCCAAAGCAGCGCCTCTATTCTCCAGCCCGCCCACGATCGCCCCCACCTCCTAGTGTTGCCACCACCGGGACGAACAGTCGCCCTCCGGAAGCGCCGCGCCGGTGGTGCCGCAGATAGTCGCAAGGGCCTCGCCGCTCGCAGACGGAAGCGCATGCCGCTGGCCGACCTCCCGCCACAACTGTGGGCCCCTAGCAGCGGATCACAGGGCGGGAGCCGGGCGCGGGCGTCGGGTAGGAGGTCGAGCACGACCGCCGCAAATCGCCGACCAAGCCGGAGTAGGGCCGGCGCCGCAGCGGAACATGGCCGGGCGCCGGGCGGAGCATAGCCGCCGCCGCCGCCAAATCGCTGGGGGAGCCGGGTCGGCGCTGGTGCGAAAGCACGCCTCCTCGCGCCGCTTCAATTTGCGCCGAGCAGGGTCGCGGTTGCCGCCGCCGACGCCGGAATGGCGGGCTTGGTGCTCGACGGCGGACCTGGCGGAGCTCGGTGGGGCATGTGGCTGGGAGGTGTTTCAGCGTTTGGTTTTCTCCTTTTGCATCCACTGTTGGAGAAGCATAGTTTTGGGTTGGCTAATCGCTTTCCTCGTACATAATGCAAAACACCATATGCCTCTCAAAATTATACATCGGCTGTTGGAGATAGCCTAATCGAGATCGACGATGCATGGACTGGCAGGCGGATGGGTGATCGTGTGGACTTTTTTTTTTCTTTTGCTGGACGCGGGATGGTCCTTGCCGTGTGGACTTTACTTTTTTTCACGGGAATTTAGCTGGGGCAGCTGCCCCAGCTTGCCCCAACGTGGATACGCCAGTGATATTACATCGTCCATTGTTGTATTGCTATTCTGCGAAACAATGAATTCTCCATATTCCGTTATACTCCCTCCATATCACTATTAGATGACGTTTTAGAAAAGGTGTGAGTGAAACATTGGGAACATAAATTATAAATAACTTTTACGTCGTTGAGTTTGGTAATGTGAAAATCATATTAATAGATTTGTCTTGAAAATTACTTTCATAAAAAAAGGTACATATATAAGTTTTTAATAATTATTTTTATAGAAAAGAGGAGTCAAAGTTGTGCTTTTAGTTACCGTATCGCTGTCCTAAAAGTCTTCTAATAGTGATACAGTAGGGAATATATAGGTTTCTGTCACTACCACAGAAAAAATTAACTTTTAGACACATTATTTTTTTTTTTATCTACATGTGGTAGTGTTCTAACCGCTTCCATAAATGGTTGTAGAACAAATATCCATACACAAATCAATTTTCAATAGTGGTCTTAACATTAACTGCTACCAAATACCACCTTTTGCCGCCCCTAGAAATGCTTTGTATAGTCGTATTGTTACTTAAGGGCTACAAATATTTATTATTGGGATTCTTTTAGTATATATTAATTAAAAATACTGATTGATAGGTTGAATAAAGTTTATATTAGAACTTCATTCTACCACTTGTGGTAATTTAGCTATTTGGGAAAATCTAAATAAAACTTATATAGCTAGATGGACGGGAGCGAGAGTTAGCTCGCTTGGTCAGCGCCGGAAGTTCCGAGCGTGGCCACCCGGGCTCGAACCCGGTGCCCGTCGTATTTCCGCTCTTGTGAGTGGGAATGGGAAGAAAATCTTCCTCTTTCAAAAAAAAAAAAAAAAATATCCTGGGATGGTGGGAACATATGTTACCTATCAGAAACACATGTTGCAATTGGATCGATATATGGAGAATATATGTTCTCGATCTGAACTCTCAATCTCCATTGCATGCGCTACAATTTTTGACATATAGGTTTACTATATAGATACAACAAATCAATATTTTGTCTTTGTTTACTTGCTATCAGGTGCAAATTCTTTTTCCTTACTTGCTAGCTAGCCACAATTTGTTGTTGTGTGCCTATTCTTTCTCCATCGCAAAAATGTCATATTATAGGATTGTTATAAGTGTCAAATCATTTTTAGTTTGGCCAAATTTACTAAAAATTGCCATATTTATGATATCAAATTACTACCATTATATTAATTTTTTATGAAATATATTTTCATAGTGATAACTTAAAATTTTATGTCCTATTTGGTGTATCTCAACAATTTTATCTATAAATTTTACCTATTTGCTGTAAAAAATCTCAACAATTTTATCTATAAATTTAATTAACTTAGAATAGATTCATTTTTATAAGAGAAAACATCCTCGCTTTATTTAGTGACACATATGTATATCTTTAATATTGTTCAGTAATGCAAGTTCACGTTACCAGTATGGAATGATATATTACCGAATAGAGAATGCATATATTAGGACATAAACTTAGAGACACCTTATTAAGAGACACTATCCACGCATACCATGGTTTGTTTTCTTGTATGTGATCCCAAATATTGTTTCTATATAGTTGTAAATTATGATATTGTTTTACTAAAGAAAACAACATTACATATTTCTGGCAGTACGTTACAAAGTCTTGGAGGCTGATGGTTCAAATGAAATCTATGACCAAATCATATTTGGTGTCCATGCACCTGCTGCTCTTAAAAATACTTGGAGCTGAAGCAACACATGATGAATTGAGAATTCTAGGTGCATTTCAGTATACTAATAGGTATTGCAGCATGTTATGCTATTACATAAGAATATGATTTAGTATTATATCCGTTGTTTTGTCCAACATACTTGTTGACCGGTATGTTTCTCTTTTTTGTATTTATCCTAGTGATGTATACCTCCACCAGGATGAAAGTTTGATGCCACAGAGCTCGTCGGCATGGAGTGCTAGAAACTTCTTTGGGACAACAACAGACAACGCGGTGTGTGTTACATATTGGCTAAACCTAGTTCAGGTAGCTATATGAATGGACTTTAATTTGGCAGCTATCATCATTCTTTACCGATAGGTAAGACTTAAGTTTAATATGTGTATCAATGACAACTTTGGTGTGTGTCTTGCTTTCTTGCAAAGAACATTAAATCTGCCAGGCCTTTTCTTGTGACACTTAATCCACGTCATGTTCCCAATGACATATTACATAAATGGAACACAAGCCATCCAATTCCTTCGATTTCCGCTGCAAAGGCTTCTCTTGAGCTCAATCATATCCAGGGCAGGAGAGGATTATGGTTCTGTGGATCATATCAAGGTAACTTCACATGTTCAAAAGTACAACATGCATGCCCCTTGTACTACATTTTGTTTTTTTTTGTAATATATCTTTTGTACTTGACAACAGGCTATGGGTTCCATGAAGATGCGGTGAAGGTGTTGCCCATTGTACAAACTTGTATTTTGGTTCAAACACATAACCAAAAAAAGTGTTTTGTAAGTATTTATGTGAGTACTATGTGTTTATGGTATACCGAACAATCCATGCAGGCTGGGAAAGTTGCAGTTGAAGGTTTACTTGAAAGAAATGTGACCTCATCCTCACGAACCCAAAACTGATGGTCCCATCATGGAGCGATGCAGTGGCACGTTTTGTGGTGACAAGATTTCTTGACCAATACATATCAGTTGGTATCTTGAGGTTTGTTCTTTGTATGAACACATATGTACTATACAATGTCTAGTAATGCATGATTTTCATGTTTTAGTTTCGTGATTAGGTTGGACGAGGAAGGAGGCAATACATTCAATTTTGGTAAAGCATGCGAACAATGTCATGTAAAATGTGTCCTACAAGTTCATGATCCCCTGTTCTATTGGAAGGTTGTACTCTCTCTCTCTCTCTCTCTCTCTCTCTGTTTCTTTCTTTATGCCCCACACTCTATCTACTTGTTTTATCGTCAGACCTCTTGAGTGATACTGGGGCGAAGGTAGAGCACGGAGTACCCGAGTGCACTAATAACACTTAAGCGACTTCAGCAACCAATATATGCATGTAGTACAATGAGAAAATAGTAGTAATAGAATACATACTTCATTGAAGCGACTATCAAGCTCTTGTATCAACCAATCAAGAACTTCATTAAAACAATCGACTTGAAAATGATGTCTGTTGGGAATTCCAGTTTTTTTCCTTGGCCTAGTTGGATCAATGTAAGCCTCATCCATTGCCAATTTAGAAATATCATGTTCATCACAAAAAGCATACACTTCAGCAAGCACTTTCTCCAGTCTTCTCTTCTAACCTTACCTAGAAGGCTTCTGGTAGACCTCACACAATTAACAGCATTCACTTCAGCAAGCACTTTCTCCCACTCTTCTCTTCTAACCTCATCTGCACAGGTAAGGGCCTGATCATCCGGCACTTTTCTTTTCAACCATCTATCCATAAACGCTGCAACAGACATTTATAAAGAACTTAATTAACTGCGGAAGAAGAATTAAATAATTAGAAATCCATAGACCACAAACTTACTTGACATGATTGATTAATGATTGCGGCAATCAGCAAGAAACAAATGATTCAAGCAGGGAGTGACCGAGTGAGAGGGACGATCTGCCGAGCGGAGGGCGGAACTGGCGGCCGGCGGCGTTTCCTTTACTCGCGATTGGCGAATAGGAAGAGTCACGGAGCGGAGGGCATGATTAGCGTTTCATTTACTGGGCTTTGGGCCACCATCAAATGAGACATTAGAGGATTATTTATTTATGTACGTATATACACAGCTGATAGCCTGTTGGGCCATATCCCATATGTCCATATATATATACACGTAGAGCTGATGGGTTTCCTTTGCTAGTTTGCCAAGTTACGTAGCTGCATCCGGTCAGGTGGTGCACCTATCGATCCCAAGGGAGTGCACATACGGTGAAACATACATGCTAGCTACGTAAAAAAATATTTTTCCCTGGTGCCGGTGCACTCGGCAAGCCCTACTTGGCTTCGCCCCGACTGATACATATGTTACTCTTGGCTGCCTTACCATTATTTTGTTAGGTTGCAACAGAAGCAGATCTTGGTTTGGCAGATGCCTACGTCAATGGTTTTGTCTCTCTTGCTGATCACAGAGAAGGCATTCTGAATCTTTTTCTGGTAAATCTATTTCATTGCCCAATTTAACAGTACACACGCATTTACATCTATAGATTGACATATATAATGGTTTCACATTTATTGTATAGTAATAGTTAAACTAATGAACCATATATATGTCCTTACAGATTCTCATTGCGAATAGGGATTTACGTCTGTGCAACGTTGCCAACAAAAGGTCTTGAAGCATCTATATTTCCCACGAAATGAAACTGAATGGTTTTCTTTTTAAGTACCACACTTGAATACTCCTTCCCTCCCTCCCAAAGTAAATTAACTTTTAGAGTTGTCCTAATAAGTTAAATTATTTTAAGTTTGACTAAATTTATAGAAAAAATCAATATACATCAAATTAGTATAACTAGACACATATGAAATATATTTTCATAATCTACTATCTGATGTGATACATGTTGTTATATTATTCATTATAAAGTTGGTCAACCTTAAGATAGGTTGACTGACGGTGATTCTAACTAGGAGTTGGTTTTTTTAATTTAGAATAGAGAGATCAGTATTATATCCTATGTAAACTACTGGACACCTCTCTTGTTGCAGAAGCTATATAGGAAGGGGTTGGTGGACACCACATCTTTTAAGTGCTGGGATCGCATCAGTAAAATATATATTGGCCCATGTCTCAAGGAAGAACACCATAACACAATCTCGTCGAAATATCTCAAAACACTATGATCTAGTCAGTGCCCATATGTCTATCTGATTAATTCTCAATCTTTCCCATCCATCTAAAACAATTTACATATGTGTGCGCAGAGTAATGATTTCTTTTTTTCCTTTTTTTTGGACCCAACAATGAATTATTCATGTGGAGTCTTCAAGGTTTGTTGTCGGTCACTTGTGATTCGGCCTGTAGTGAAGTTGTGTTTGGAATACTCGCCAGTATATATTCTCAAGAAGCATTGTAAAAAAAGTTCATATTCTCAAACTAGCTTAATTACTTGGGCATTTGTTGCAATGGCAGGTGGAGGATGAGAGATTAGAAGTAGCCCAACTACGTAAAGTTAGAGCTCTAATAAACAAGGTAAATTTATTATATGTTCAGATCATTATATGCTTCTGATCCAACTGCTGCTTGCTCATGCATCATGGACCTGATGATGATGAATACATAATATCTTTTGGTATATATCCATTTAAATGAAGGCTAATGTGGAGCGAGACCATCATGTTCTTGAGATTGGTAGTGGCTGGGGCACTTTAGCAATAGAGGTGGTGAGGCAAACACATTGTAAATACACAGGGATCACGTTATCGGAGGAGCAACTTAAGTATGCCCAGAGAAAAGTGAAAGAAGCTGGACTAGAGGTCATCGTCGGTGCTATATAATACCACTATTCTTATATATTAATAATATATATTGGCAAATTCAATTTGAAGGTATTTTTCTACTTTTTTCAGGACCGCATAACTTTCCTCCTATGTGACTACCGTCAAATACCAAAGTGTCACAAATATGATAGGATTATAAGTTGGTAAGTACATGAGTAGTACTGGCACCAAACCAGTTTTGCTTGAAGGACTGATCAAAAGCACAATTGATAGATATGTTCTTGTCTTCATTCAATATTTTAGCGAGATGATGGAGCATGTTGGCCATGAGTACATGGAAGAATTTTTTAGCTGCTGCGAGTACCATTTGGCAGAATATGGCTTGTTTGTCCTCCAGGTGCACACCATTCCGCAAAACGACACCTATATACTATATCGGTTGCATTTTGTACATATATATTTATTTTCATTTTTTCAGATTGACTATATATACTTTACATCAACTAATTTTCATCTCGTAGAGGCCGGATGATTCATCATTTAACTAAAAAAAACTAATTTTCATCTGAAAATTAATATAAACACAGGTTAGCGCAATCCCAGATCAACAGTATGACGAACATAGGAGGAGCTCGGGCTTCATGAAGGAATATATCTTCCCAGGTGGTTGCCTTCCTTGTTTGGCCAGGATAACTACTGCCATGTGCAATGCATCAAGGCTCTGGTTTGTACACTCAATATGCATCAATGAGTTTAATCATCGTTATTTTAACCAAGCTTTTGCATTGCTATATAATAATTCATAGAGTATTTGTATCTGATCCAGCATAGAACATGTTGAGAATATTGGGTGCCATTACAACAGAACTTTAATGTGCTGGAGGGACAACCTCATGGCAAACAAAGAGTGAGCACACATGCAGCTCATCCTCTCCGGTTCAAGCTACTTGTGTTTCAACAATTGTGGTTAACAATTGTATTCATATTTTTTTTTTTTGCAGCAAAGTTTTGGCACTGGGGTTTGACGAAAAGTTCATCCGTACATGGGAGTACTATTTCATGTACTGTGCAGCTGGTTTCAAGTCACGCACGCTTGCATGCTACCAGGTATATACGCTCTTTGACTTCCTGTGCTATATCATTATTAGAGGGATGAAACACAAGTTGTTAACACCATTTTTTCATAATAACTGGGTGCCTGACATAGTGCTTCCTCTATCTACCGGATGCAGATTGTATTTTCTCGCCCGGGCAACGTCAAGCTATACCCAATTATGTGACCATCACATAAGAGCATGCATGTTGCATGTTTGCGAGTTATCTAATGCTCGTATGCCACATTCAAGTATGAATATATATGATTATTGTAATATTTTAGAACCATCAATCTAAGTGATATGTTATATCTATCATATAACAGTCTTTTATAAATCAAACATTACATAATATGATTACAATATATACTTTTATCTAATATGTTTTCTTTGTTTCCGTAGAATTGCCATATGTGCTCGACTAAATTTTTCTCGAGTTTCATATGTGTTCGATGGGGTTTTCTTATCATCTATCTTACTTGCGAGATCCGAGAAAATCCCTCAAGTGCATCCCACTTATTGTAGTATCCATAGAGATCGGCCATATACAACTCCACAGTGACAAGGGAATGTCTCAGGTGTAGATAAGCAACTACACTCAACTACTAGTTTTAATTTTCAAACAAGTAGAAATTGTCAAACAACATTTGGTGTTCAGTATCAGCTTGTTCTTGACTTCCCTACACAAGGACAATATATATAAAGACAATTGCCAGTCAAATGACATTTAGTTTTTCAGTAATAAAAAAAATAACACAAGACATGCATGTGATATTTTTAATGATCATGACTAGTTAATATAGAAACAACATTGAACTGTCATTCAGTTTTTAGAAACTAGGCATGCGTATAAATTTTGAACATGTTGCTAAACACGGCAAAATGGCAAATTAAGGAATTTCATGCGTGATAATATAAATGTCCAAGCAACTTCCTTTTTGTCAGTGGTATGTTTCATCATTTAAGGACAATTAATCGAGCATACATTTCACAATGTAATTTCACATATAATTAAGATTGGCGAAATGGCAAACTCAGTCCATTACGTCATTATAACTCAGATGCATGTTGTGTATTTGGAGCTGCAGAAGCTCATTGTAGACATGTTGCTTTCGTATTTGAAGCACATTTTTTTCAAATTGTCGGAGGGGGGTTCCCCACCTGAATATATATTGATTAGGAATCAACAACCTCGTTTTGAGGAAAAACGAGGCAAAACCCTCTCGTCCCGTTAATTTTGGAAAACCAGAGTAAAATCATAGAACAACCTCTGTCCCCGAAGCGAGAATGTGGCATATCCAAGAACAACACAACAAACTCTCCAACATTGGAGTGAGAGGTGGTCAGCCACAAATACATCAAAAGAAAGAGAAAATACTTAGCACATTCTAGGGTAGATCTAGACAGAATCGCAAGACGCCCGATTTAACGCCGATTTATACGCCTCCGAGCAAAGCATACTCGCCAATATCACCAAAGCCATTGTGCCCACCACCACTCACAGTAGCTACACCGCTCCACCGCAATTCTCCCTCTAAGGACCGACAAGAAGAATAGGGACTAAGAATGACGGTAGACACGCAAGCCTCTGGATCAACGGACACGGCGACCTCCTTTTGAACCGATAGTGACATCCTCTAGTATATCCCAGGGCCCACTTGCCACCCGACATTTAATATTCTAGCACCATCGGGGAGGGGAATAGCGTCGTGGTGGAAAACACCACCAACATTTAATATTTTGGCACCACTAGGTAGAGTGCCAATAGAGTAGAGGCGCCAATAGGGGACCCTCGTCGAAAACATCGGCGACGATCGACGACCGGGGGCAAAATAACCCAAGAGGGGCAACAACAACATGGGGGATGCGGACAAGAGAATACGAGTCGAGGCGGGAGCGGGACTCTACTCTTCCAGAATGGTGCCCTTAAGAGGGTGAGGACGTTAACGACGTCGTCGCCACCGGCTCTAGATAACGAGAACAAGGCTTTCGCCAGGAGGAGAGCGACAGGACTACGATCATTGAGTTGGGAGCATACAAAATCGATGCCTCCAAGGATGTGAACGGTGCTAGGGGCATCGTCATCAATCGCATCGACAAGGTCTTGCATGGCTTTCGGCTAGGCTCCCAGACTTGTGTACCATAGTTCGTCAATTTAGAGACCGGAGACCATACCATACCGACACACCTCGAAGTCGACGCAGTCGATGACGACGATGTGGCCAAACCGCATTGGCCCCTCCGGGGAAGGCGCCACGAACACGCCGCCCACCACCCGCAAAGCCTCGCGGCCAAACAACACAAACATACCTCGAAATTGGCCTTTGCACACGAACACGAAAATGAGTGCGCCGCCCCACCGCCAAGACGCCCACGGTCCGAACCACGCGCCCCCATGACACTACGCTGCACACTACTACAGAATTGAACTTCCGTGGCGGTTTTTTCGATTTTCCGTGGCGGACATCGAAACCGCCACGCAGCTAGGTCACGGGTTACGACAACCGTGGCGGTTTTAATGCCCGCCACGGAAAATCGATAATCAGTGGCGGTTATTTATTAACCGTGGCGGTCTTCTTACAATGCCCGCCATGGTAAATAAATAAATAAAAAATAAAAACCGATCCGAAACCCTAACGGGCCCAGATCCGCCGGCCGGGCCCGTTAGGGTTTCGGATCTTGCCGCCGCCCGCCATGGAGGGGAGGAGGTCACCGGGCCGAGGAGAAGGAAGAGCGCCGACGCGCCTCCTCCACGCCCGCCCGACGGACGGCCATACCCTTGCCGAGCGCCGCCGTTAGGTCCATCGAGCCCGCCGCGTCCACGCCGCCACCACAACGCGTATCGCCGCCAAGGCGTCGGGCCAGGGGAGGTGCGTCGTGATCCGCCGTCGCGAGCGGGGAAGAAAGCCCATCGTGTCGCGCCGTGTACCGCGCCGCCGAAAGGTCCTAATGGCTAGAGGGGGTGAATAGCCTATTAAAAATTCTTGCAACAACACTAAGCACCCTGATTAGTAAATAAGATGGCAAAGCTACTAAGCAATGCAACAAGCTATCTATGCAAGCCCCAAGTCAATTCTATTGTCTCTAATCCACTCAAAGGCTATGTCGCTAGTTTACTCCTAGGTGAACAAACAATTTTAACTAGATTACAACTAGGAGCTAACAAGACTAAGCAACCTAACACACTACTCAAGCTAACAAGCTAAGCACCCTAGCAAGATATACTACAAAGTAAATGCAAAGAGGTGCTCGAATACAATACCACCGTTGTTGAGTAGAGGTTGTGGCCAATCACCGTGTACAAGAAATCTCCAACGAGCAAGAACAATGACACGATGATTTTTCACCGAGGTTCACGTGCTTGCCGGCACGCTAGTCCCCGTTGTGGCGACACACTCACTTGACGGTTGCTAAGCTTAATGGCCGGTGCCAAAACCCCTATGGGCGCTCAAGCAAACGATCACAAGAGAGGGTCCAACAAGCCACGAGCAATCCACTAGTGCTCCTTTCGCGAATCTCCCGCGGGGTAAGGAACGACCCCTCACAATCACCACCGGTGTGGCCTCAAACAAGCTCCACTTGAGCTCAACACCGCCTCTTGCTCCAAGCCGCTAGGGAACCGGGCAAATTCCCAAGAGAAACAAGAATCCCGCGGCTTCTCCAAGGATGAAGTGCCTCTAGATGCAACCGATGATGCAATGCACTTCTATCACTCTCAATCTCACCAAGAATTCGAGTTAATGGATGGAGAGATGAGTGGAGAGGAATCACAAATGCTCACTAACAAGTTGGAAGCTTCAAATGTGCAAGAGAGAGCCTAAGGAACCAGCCAACCAAGTATATATAGGGCTCCTCTCGAAATGGAGCCGTTGCTCCAAAAATTTGCTTTCTGCGGGGTGACCGGGACGCGACCGACCACGGAACCACCCGGGTCCGGCGGCGCGAGTCCGGTCCACTCGCTTCCGGTCACTACCGACAAGGGTCGGGCCACGGTAGCACCCTTCCTTCGTATGTCCGATCGGATCCGGTCGACACGGAAGCATCCGGTCGAGGGTCCGGTCGCGTCCGCAAAAATGCCGCTGCGGGGCTCTCTCGGATGCACCCACCGGAGCCACCGTCGCGGCGTCCGGCCGAGCCGAGGCCCGGCGTCGGTCGCAAAGAAGAACTTCTTCTTTTTCTTTGCTATTTGCTTCAAACTTGCTTCGCCTCTTGCCGTAGGTTGCCAACACGTCCAAGATGACCACGTTATCACCAATGTTAGCACATCGAGATGTTAGGCAAGATCGAAGTTAGTGCTCTCATGTCCTAAATGCAATATGCAAGTCGGTTGGACCTAGAAGCACTTCACCAAAGGATTGTCGCGGCATCCCTCTTGATAGTCAGCTATCTATCCTATAATGTGATCACACGCTCTATCGTGTCTTGATCACCGAAAGGAAAACCCTATCAAGATACCTTTGCCTTGATCTCCCCGGTTCCTCTCGAGCCGATCACCGAGCTTGACGATCCATCAAGTCCACCGCATTGTCCATGTTCATGATCATCATGCTCCTTGTCATCCACCTAATCCTTTCTTCGTCACACACACTTAGAGCAAAGGATTAGTCCATAAGTGTGTCATCAATTTCCAAAACCAAACATGAGATTTCACCGCTGGTTGGGAGGGGCGAGGCCGCCGCCGCCGCCGCCGTGTCCGCGCCGCCGTGTCCGCGCCGCGGGTTGGGGAGGGGGCAGCCGCCGCCGCCGCCGCCATGTCCGCTGGGCGGCCGGCCGCCGCACCGCGTTCGCTTCCCGCGTCACCGATGGTGGAGGTGTAGGGGCCAAAGCGGAGATGGAGGTGCGCGTGCTTCGTCGGTGATGAAGTGCGCCGGCAGCCCGAGAGGTCGTGAAGTGTGCAGCGGAGATGGACCGGCGCACGGTGTTGTCTTGTCCAAAATATTAATGAGGGGGTGGAGAAAGCACAAATTTGAATGAACGGTGGAGATGGACTCATGTGGCCTTAATCCAGCCATTCATGTAGTACACGCCGATCCGTGGGAGCGACCCGCGGGGTGGTCTTCGATGAGGCGAAGCACCGCCGCATGCGAAGCGTTATGCATGTGCCGCATGTGCGATTCACGAGACCAGCCGGATCTCCTTGTGGCTTCGATCGTGTAACCGAATTTGTGGCGATAATAGGGTGTGGCCACTAGTTTTGTGCCACGTGTCTGCTATTTTGGGTTATGATTTGGGTTATTATTAACCGTGGCGGTTATGTTAAAATAAACGCCACGATTAATCTTTTAACCGTGGCGGTTTTTGTTACGCAACCGCCACGGTTAATAGGCATTAACCATGACGGTCATTTTTACAAAACCGCCACGGTTAATGAATTAACCGTGGCGGTTTTTCCTCGGCCGGGGTTATTTATCTATTTTCGTGGCGGTTTTTGAAATGCCCGCCACGGAAAATAAAAACCGAACACCCCGCAAAATCAATCCTGTAGTAGTGAGAACCACCCCGGTGGAGTCGTCATCGCCCAAAGGCCACTGCCATGCTGGTGAACGCGGAGCAGGGCCCTGTCCGGGTCACCGCCTAGAAGATCTAGTCGGGGAGGCCCAGAACCGCCGCCTGTCGGCTGATGCCGCGCTGGTCGAGCTCCCCAGGGGCGCAAACGAGTGAGCCCCAAGGAAACCAACGGCCGGGGCTGCATCCACGAAGGAGGAGTTAGATAAATACCTAGGGGGCCCAATCTGCCCTACCAGCCGCCCGAGGTCGCTATTGGTGTTTCTTAGCGAAAGCAGCAAAGTCCGCAAGTGCACGGGACCGTTGTAGCACTACACCCGGTGGTAAGCAGGGTATCGTAAATTTCATAGAGACGATTTATGCAGAGAGCTTTCTTACCAGAGTCTACCCTAGGCAAGGTTATGTTCTAAGAGTGGTGAGGTTTCTTTATGGGCTTACGTTTTTGTGGCGGGGATTTCTAGAGCTGTGATCCTCTTACTTCGGTCACCGGCCCACGCCCAAACCGTGCAAAGGTTCCGGCAATTAGCACTACAACACACCCGAACGTGGGGGATTACAAGGGACGGAAAAGGCTGTCACGACCCTGCCACCTACCCCCTCGACCGTGGGGTGCACCGCAAAAGATAGGTGAATGTTAGCCCAAACACCACGTTTACACTATCGGTCACAATCCTTGATGTTGGCCAAGGTTCCCTGGTCAAAGAGTTCCTTCACCAAGGACTAACGCTAAGCGATCTATCTATCCCGCAAGTTGATAACCGCTAAAATAAATATGCTTGAAAAGTAATAAGTCGAAAGATAATCACAAGCTTCTTACCCAAAATGTAAGTAGCTTGTAGAGGTACTGACAAGTCCAGCACTCCGACCTCCTAGGAACCGCGGAATACCGGGGGTGGACTGACAACTCTGGGTAGAAGGAACAAAGCTACAGCGTCTAGTGGTCCTAGCCTGCCACACCCACAAGCATACTTGAGCGTAGGTTGAAACCCTAGTATCAATATCTAGGTCCTAGTAACTCCTTAAGCGCCCACATCTAATCCTCTTGCGGTAAATCTTCGTGGTCATCGTAGTCAGGATCCTCCTCTGAGCCGAAGTCTGAAATTAACAACGGGTGAGTACAAAGGTACTCAGCAAGTCCAAACCTGGGGGTTGGTGATTATTATGGGTTTGGGCCCTAGTAGTGACTCTAAAACTGCTCTCACTAGTTCCCGATCAGATTATGTAGTCATCGTTTCACAAGTCACAAACGGTTAGTATCATTAGGGTTAAACTAATCATAGATGATCTAGCCTACCATTGCCCATACCAAGGACGTGGCTATTCGAATAGATTTGGATAACTCTGCAGAGGTTGTACAATTTCCCCACACGATGGACCAACTCCTTCCGTGATCAGCGGACAGAAAAGGTCTAACGAGATCCCGTGCCCGCTTGGTAGCCAACCTAGGTTTTAGTATATCCTCTACCGAAGGTTTCTCGGGGGTTGGAAACGGGGAGATCACTTAGCACCCCATTAGGGAAGATCACCTAGCATCCCAATCTGGAAGATCACCTAGCATCCGCTCAATCAATAATTCACATATAATATAATCAATACATCAAAACATTTTACGTGGATGATCACCTAGCATCCACACCAACCCAACCTCGGAAGATCACCTAGCGTCCGAATCAGCTCCCGATAGTCCTTCTGCCTACCACCGGCCACCTAGGCATACGATATACCTTGACCTAACGGGGTGTGAGATCAAGTCGCCCCATCCCGACGTGCGGCTGTACGTGATATCGCACTAGGTAGATGGTCTATGAACCGGTCCTTAGGGAGGTGAGTATCTCTCCGCGGGACTCATTCCCGAGTGTGTTAGTCCACCTCCATGTAGACTAAAACCACCCACCTTTACGTTGACTTGGTCCATTTTATTAACAATATTATATTAATCTCATTTCTCGATCATATCATGGTCATAATCATCACTTAACATCATCATATGCACCCAGCATAAATAATCTCATATATCATTATTATATACCTCATATAAGTATCTCATAAGCATCTCAAATGCATCTCATAATCACATCATAAATATCTCATAATCGTTCCTCACGAACGAAAACCATGATCATCATCTTTATGAGATTAGGGTTTGATTAATTAGGTCAAGATTATTAGAGGGGTAAGGACTTGCCTTGGTTGTCGTAGTCGCGTCTGGCCCGAACGAAATCGGGTCGGCGCGTTCCCTCGATAGAGGTCCTCGCCGGCTACTCTCACATTATGGCGAACAATGCAAATAATTAATAAGGCAGATGCATAGCGATAGAACGGACCATGTGATAACACATAAAACCAGTAGAAATGGATAAAGCTTGATTTTAGAAAAATAACGGAAGTGGTTTGACCCAAATCGGTGTTACGGTTTTGGAAGTTATGATTTTCCGAATATTAATTCTAGTTAATAATCATGGTGGGATTTTTATGTCCATATTTTATTAATGCAAAAATATAATAAAAATCATGACAGTTATCCCCCACATGATCTAGTTTATTTACATATTTTTCCTAGAATTTTCTGAGATAAAACGTGCTTATAGCATTAGGTGTACAAAACCGGGGTGTACATAGCAT
>JADLZK010003175.1:0-23155 GCA_015847255.1 Hyparrhenia diplandra | reverse complement strand
CAACATACATGAATTGAAAAAGAAATGCTAGTCCAAGATTACAAGGGCAGTAGGGAGTTGTGCTTGCAAGAAATCTCTCAGATCCCCAACGATGCTAGAGCTGATGCTTTCGTGTACAAGTAGGACACATTCAATGTGTTGCCTATATACATAAAGTAGTGAACTGAAAGACTTCTGTTAACTTACTGGATACCTAGGATCAAGCAAGCATTGGAAAAGAGGCCTCTAACTATCAGAGATTGTCTTGCCTGCAAGAAAAACAACAGATGAGTTACATGGTGCCAAATATGTCAGTACCGCCCTTCTCAAACAAAAAGCATCCAAGGTTCTTTATTCTTCTCAAAAACAAAGTTAATGTCTCTTTTTGAGCAAAAGCATGACAAATGTTCTACATCTACAAGAGAGACTTCACAAGACCAATATTACCATTCACAAAAGAAACGATCAGGATACTAATAACAGACAATGTCCAATTGCATAAAATGGAAAAATCTAACAAGAAAGATAATAATCATATAGAATAATGGGGTTCACATACCCTCAAAAGCACCAGTGAAACTCCATTTCAGTTGGTTTGTCTTCAGGCGAGGAATGACAACAATAACAGAAAAAGGCATGCTGGGCCTGTACTTCTTGGCGATGAGCCTGCAGATCATATAGATATACATGAGAATAATTTTCACTGAACTGCAGCCCTGTATAAGCATATTAGTTTCTACACCTTGCAGCCCGCCCAGAAGAGGTGAAGCAAATGATCACCTAAGCCTTAACTTTGATAGCAGCTCGCACCTAAAAGTAGTGACGGAACTATCTTAGACTACAAATTACAATATTTGTGTTTTGCAAACAACAATTAATAAAAAAAAAAGATTGGATCCCTGAGAAGCACATAGATCTTACCGCTGAGGAAGCAATGACTCCAGGTGGGACATAGGTTCTCCACATATTTCACAGTTCGCTTGAAGTATAAATCTTGGTTGAATACCTTCAGCCTTTAAGATAATTGGCAAACATGTATGATGACGATAAGTCAGACCGAGTGGAAAAAGGCACAAAATTTGCAATAAGGCAGCAATAATTGCTAAAAAATGAAAATGAACCCTATCTAGAAAAACATAACAGAAATTTCACCTCAGCACAAATTCTGCCCACTGTCCTAAATAGTCTCAACTGGATATAATCCTGAGAGTCTCAGCACCAAGGAGAATGGCATCGCCCCTGCAATTAAAACAGCCGGTCATGATTGAACTGCCTTTTTTAGCGCACTAAGAACCAGATGCATAGCAGGCTAAAGAAGCTCAAAGTATACCCAAGATTTTGAAAAGCAACAAAAAATTGTTGTTAACAGCCTACATTCAAGTACGCATTTTGCCACATCAGTTGCCTCCCAGCCCTAGTAGGCCTGAGGGTTGTCAGTATATACTGTCCACAACACGAGTGACAACTGCAGGCTTTCCAGCCATGTTGCACTACCAGAAGAGTGATTTTAAAACAAAAGACCTGAGACATGGAGATCGATGATTAAAATAAATAGTAGTAAAATAAGTAATAAAAATAGTAGTAAACGTGACAGAAAATACTAAACTATAAGTAAGTTTGAGGTCCATGTGTTGTGTCACATCATTCCGATGCCTTAGGATATGATTTTTGAAGGTAAACTGGCAGGTATGAAACTCAATTCTGATGATAGAGCCAAAGGTCTTGAGTTTATCTTACACAATTTTTAAGAAGAAAAATAATAGTCAGTCGACCCTGACCCACTTCAAATAACATAGTACGGTAAGAGGTCTGATGGAGCCTAGATGTGAGAGGGCAATGTATTATGGTGGTCACCAAGCCACTGAGGCTTAAGCTCAGATGTTTAAATTGTGGTATTGTCAACTGGTAAAATATTAGTATAGGTAACCAACCTTCTCAGGTGGAAGATCAATTCCCAGGTTCCTCTTGACAAAAATGATACCATCTGCCAGCCAGTATTTCATCAAATGGTTCAAGCTCCTGCAAAGATATAAGGAGTGTATGTGTATTTGAAGGGCAAACAATGGTGCCTTGGTTAATAATGTAACAGGATTTACTTTGAAAATACCTCAACATTCTCTCAATTTTGGCAAAATCAGAGTTTGGTAGATCGCCCACTTACTGACAAGTACTCCCGTGCCTGTGTTTGCAACAAACAAATATTAGCACTGTTGACAGCACATTCTTCTTAAGCATTGTACCAAACAAACAGTTGATAGCGCATCAAACATAGCAATGATGCTAGTACTGCTTAGAAGCATAGCAATCAGAGAGGGACAAACAGAATAACTCAAAATGCATCCACAATGCAAGTTGTTTTGCCGCTACGTCCTCTGCATGTCTTGTGTAAGACAGAGAAAGAAAAGTCAATCTTATTCGGAGTACCCCATTTTTGATAACCTGAAAGCAATTCATGCATGTATGTGTCTTAGGATGGGCTAAGAAGACAGGGGGCTGCAACTTTTTACAACAAACTAGTTCCGTCCCAAAAATTTCATGCTTCAAAGGTGAAATTCTGAAAGGAAGGAAACAATTTAAAAGCAACAATTACACAGGATATATAAATCACAATTTTGAGAGTAGTTGCTTACATCCTTATCCTCATCAGACAGGGTGGGCAAGTCAATATGGATCTGGGAGCAATGCAGTGTGAACAGTGACCTGAAGCCAAGGTGGCTGTGTTCTTGATTATACAGACCACATCATCTCCTTTCACTTCAGAAACCTACACATCAGTAAGAAAAGCAAGAGTTCCTTTTTATAAAAATCCCAAGAGCAAACTATAATCCTACTTGAGGGACATGCCAAAGGCTTTTTACTCCAACCAAACTGGAAGGCAGTCTCACTGCCAGTGAATAAGTATTGCCCCACAAATATTGTTGCCCCTGGTGTCACGGCCTGAAAGGAACAGAGTTATTTATTGTTTTATTTTAAATTTGTCCTCTATGTGATGTGGAAACAAGACTAAACTAATCGAAGGCCTCACAGCGGCATAGCGCATAACAGTAAAAAAAACTGTTTTTGTACTTCAGAGCATGGTCAGCTAGCAGTCGCCGCTGATCTCATACTCAGTATAAGATGTAAATACAGCATAGAAATTGATCCGAGTAGAACAGCATCAGCACCTTGCGCTAGTCCAGGTAAGTTGATGGGAAGCAAGCTGGAGGGAGGCTTCCTGGCCCCGGTGAGGGGTGAGAACGACGGTGCCATTCTCCTCGAGCGAGATCGTTAGTCTCCTTCTTGTTCACCACCTGCAGCTCTGGGCCCACGGTGTCGAGCATGACCTGGTGGAGCAAGAGAGAGGGTTTACAAGCAATTGTCAGCTCCGTCGCACAAGAGGAAAGCACATTGCCGTTGTGTCGCACACTGATACTGTTCGTTCGTTCGTTTATTCATTCAGAATCAAGAGCCGCTGCAAGTGAGGGTAAAGATGAACTTACAGCGCAGAGCTTGGTGGACTTGATGGCGAGCCTGAGGGTTGTGAGCGTCTCTCCTGGTGGTACGCGGCGTCCCCCACGAGAAATCGAACCTGGCAACTGAGCCGAAAGCGAGTCGCAGGAGGGAGGAGGAAATCAGATCAACCAAGCAACAAATCAGCTCCAGTGTCAGTATGCAAAGCTCAGCGGGGCAGCGGCATTGAGAGGGAGAGGGAGATAGATAGACGGGGGAGCGAGTAGTTATCCGGACATGCCGGCCCTTGAGGCAGGCGGAGATGGTGTTCGACGCGAGCCATGACTGGGGCCCGAGCGTGCCGACGATCTTGGTCATCGCCGGGAAGAAAGCTCTGCTCCAGGAAGGATCCGCCCGACACCGACCGAAGAAGGAAAAAGTCAGTTCTCAGGTCCAGGAAGGGTTGGTTCGTTCGTCGACCGATCCCGGGCGAATCATCAGCAACGAAACGAATCTGAACAAGACGGCGGAAGGGGATGGGATCGCGCCGGCAGCGGCGGCGGTGCTACACCTGCTGAGGGCTCCAGGATGGAGGCCATCCGATGGCTCCCTCGGAGGGGAGGAGGTTGGTGGAATGTATCCTGACGAGCTGCGGCGGCGGCAAAGGCGGCGGTGGCAGCGGCGGCGGCTCCTTCCCCTCTTCTTCTGGCCCAAGGAAAGGCAGGCAGAGGCGGGAGGCAAATGGCGAGTGCGCTCGGCCTCGGCTCCCCTTTGTGTGGCTTGTTTAATAGGGCAAACGAATCTGTCGCTGCGTGCTCTTTAAGAGGCCGGGCGGCCGGCGGTGTCCCCTTTCTCCCGCCCCTGCCCCACGGCATTTTCCAATGGGCAGGCCAGCTGTAAGGCATCGGGAACGCTGCTGATCGGTCACCCGGCGGCCGCCCGCCGGTTTTCGCCTCCGGTCCGCCGGACACATATTGCTACCGCCGTATCGTATCCAGGCCCGGCCCAGAACAACTAGCAGCGGCACTGCGTGTGGACCGGCGGCTGACCGACGTTCCGGACACACGACTGCCCGATACGACGACATGCACAGGAATTTTTCCTTCTCACGTACAGTAGCACTGGGTGAATTTTTGCTTTCATCGATCACGTTCTTCCAGATTTCATGGCATGTCTGGTCAATTCCAGTCCCCGGCCGCTTTGACGATTCGTGGCTCTTTTCTTCATGTCCGTCCTGCTCCATCCGTGCGTGGCGTGGTGTCGCCCCATGAACGGCAGACGTCGTTTTCCCTTTGCTTCTTCGTCTTGTGCCAAAGAACATATGACATCACTTGTCTCCGTTGCAAAATAAGCGATGGCGTTCGGCACTTCAGTTCTCTGTACTGTGTCTGTATACCCTGTTTCTGGATCATCAGACGAATAATAGTACACGTACAAACGACGTCCAGGGGATGCACGCACCCCGGCAAACCAAGCAGCCCTTTAGCCTGGGCGTGGTCTTGCTCAAAACACAGCTTCCCAACAAGTTTCGACAACAATGTCAAACAAAAGGATCACGAAATTTTGTAGCGTCAAAATTCGGGATTTCATGGAACACTGTGGGATGTGTTGTGTGTGTGTGTGTGTGTTTTTTTAAAAAAAAAGTTTTGTTTCATTATCAATCACATGTTTCAAATTCCATGTTCCCCATGTCCAAGTCAATTCCAGTCCTCGGCTTTGACGATTGAGTCACCTTTTTCTTCGTGTCGTTGTTTCATGTCGCTTTCGCCTTCTTTTTCCTCTTCGACTTCGAGAACAGAAAACGATGCTTTTCTCGGTGGGCAACCCAGGTCTAGAATCAACTACTCCCAAGACCTTTCGCGCACCTCTGTGTTGTGGCCAAGGCCAACCATGTCGAGCCCGATCGATCGTGGAGCCGCCCTGGCTGGCACATCCTTCCCCGGCCCCAAAACTCCCTGGGCCTCCGCCATGGTTAAATAGCCTTCCTTTTCTCAATGTATACGGTGAACGAACATGCTCATGAGAAGCTGGACCCATGGGACGATTGGGTTCGGCTTTTGGTAAACCCATGCGTGCATGTTCCAGGCTCTCCTGCTGACGTTATCGCCAAGCTCCATCACGGCGTCCGGAGAAAACGCTTAATGGCACCTCCCTCCACCCTTCTGGCATCACAATTGGTCATCAATCGGGCCTTTTTGGCCGCTGTGCTGGCCGAGACATTATGTATCGCGGCCGGCCCTCTACCCTCGATGAACTGGCTACCGCACTTTCATGTATCGGGGACTAAGGGCCAGAATGCTCTAAATAAAGGGGTTGTAAATTTGGTCTAAAAAAATAAAATGATAACCTTATTCTATGAAAATTCAAAACCCCAAAACACCGTGAAAAAGTGGCGAGTAGCTTGGTCTTGATCTACCTCTATGACCTTTATAGAGAGTGGTTTCAAGGAGTTATACTAATCATGCGCGATGCCTTCGACCGCCATAATGAATGACTTCGCCTAGAGCTGGGGCGTCACGCTTTGCTGATATTACCGCCTGATCTCATAGCGGGCTAAAAATTTCCTTGATTGACTGGCCATCGAAAGAGGGATGAACATGCATCGACTTGAAATTGGGTGGCCAGGGACATTCTGCAGCTGGCTGGAGAGCTGGGGAGGTTCGATC
This sequence comes from Hyparrhenia diplandra, assembly GCA_015847255.1. Classification (NCBI taxonomy): domain Eukaryota; kingdom Viridiplantae; phylum Streptophyta; class Magnoliopsida; order Poales; family Poaceae; genus Hyparrhenia; species Hyparrhenia diplandra. The sequence continues at coordinate 17,081 of JADLZK010003175.1, read as the reverse complement.
GTACATTGGCGATCCCATGATTTCTGGCCTCGGCCATCGAGGGGGTGGGGACCCCGTAGTCGCCTCTGGGTCTTCAAATGCTGCTTGCTCGGAGTCAGCTGATCTCTCTATTGAGTTTGTTTCGCCTGCTTATCTGTTCGGCTTTTTTCGAATTATACCATTGATCCGCTCCGATTTTGGCTGGTGGTCGCTTTAGTAGTAATCTTTGCTTGGCGTGTTGCCAACCTTTCAATTTCTCAATTGAATTCTTCAGCTTCCTCAACGCCATGGCCCACTGTTGATTTTGGGTCTTTGACTTCGTCGTGGGAGATCCTAGATGCCCCTTAGGGGTTTGGGCTTGTTTCGTGGCTTGGCACGGTTTCACCTAGTGGAATTTGAGCCGGCCGCGGTTTTTGATAGGTGGAATTTGGGCCACGGCGTGGCTTCCTTTGTTTGTGACCTGACCCACCTTCGATGACTTTTCCGCTCATGGAAACTTCAAACAACCACCACAATATGCTAATGTTGTTCTAGACCAAGTTTTCGAACGTCGAGGGAGCCCTATCTACTGGGATAGCTAAGGAAAAGTGGATCGATGGTGAAAGTAGAGGCGAAGGAAAACAACATGGTTGGTAGTGGCTACAATGAATTACCATTCATCATCCCTTACACTATCCCTCTGTAGGGCTCTATTTATATAGCCATTCGTGGACATTAGAAGAAACCAAATGGCCTTTGCACCTACCCTAGATAAAAAGCATATCCGCAAGATGAGGGTAAAATGGTCAAGCAGTTACACCAACCTTAGAAAAGCGCCTAATTAACTTTCCTCGTTGTGTGGGACCATTTGGGCCTGAAGTTGCTTCAGACGCCATTGCGATCCGTCCCGCCCGAGAGTAACCCCGCTTAGCAACTCCACCTCCGCCGCGATGCCATCTTGACTCCACCGTCGATCCTCCACCACTGCTTTTTGGTCCAAAACCCGACCAGAAAATCGGCGAACACTTGTTGTTAACAAGGTTGATACATAATGTAGCGAGAAGACAAAGTTCCATCGCGGTGTTGGTATTAAATGCGAGGGAAGACAAAAGAGGTGAATAGAGGGGCCAAAGAGATCAAAAGCCAGCCCCAACTTGAGCCATCAAGGCTGGAGGGAGACTCAAATCCATAACGATTTCACTCTCCAAGATTTTTGTAGATCAAAACCACACACCTCAAATCTCCTCCCTCTCTCTCTTCTCTTCTTCTCTCTCTCCCTCAACCCCCCAAAGGGCAAGCACCACTTGAGATAAGGAGCCTCGTGCTCCTATTTAGGCTGGTTTGGCCCACCTACAAAAGGGACCCTAAAGTAGTTGAAGAATATTACAATGAGCCTCTAGACACTTAATAACCAAACAGACAAGTAACATTTTGTATAAAGTGTAATTGTTCAAATGAGCTTCAAATGGTACTAATAGGAGCTGCAAGTCCTAGCCTTCCGCTGGTTAGGTTCCTTGTGGTGCAACTTGTCCATCCAGTTTGCCGACTTGCACTACTACTAGGATTTTTGCACGATGGCGGTTATTTTTTTTGGTTAATCAGGCGGTTTTCGTGACCGCCATCAACATAAGGTGATTCGATTATCGACCGATTAATCGCGGGCGTTTAAAAGGAACCACCACGTGGTTAACCTATTAGCAACCGCGGGCGTTTAGGTGGTGCCCGCCACTGTTAAGTTTTTCCGCATTAAAAAAATAATTTTAAAAATCATTATGAAAAATGCTATTAATATTTCAATAATCACATCGAAAATGACAAATTATAATATCTATTACATAAGATAAAACATATATCACATATGTTCATTCATATGTCGCCCGGTGTCAATCATTTAAACTCCAAACACAGACGTATTACAAAGACACTAAGTTCAAATTACATATATACATGGGGAGGGCATCTAGATCTCCGGCAATGTGTAGTCACACATGTTCAAAGATGGTCCTCCGAAAGGGCGTCTCTCGTTACTTGGGCCGCTAAGCCGGCTTTCGTTCTCCCGTTGAAGAACATTCCATCCCAAGCTTCGCACATGTATATATGTAATCTGAACCCTTAGTATGGTTCTTGGTGGGGCTGAGAAAGCGTAATCAAAACACCTAAACATGGAAAAGAGAACCTAAATCACCCTAAATCATGGAAAGAAAGAGAGAGAGAAAAGCACCTAAAGCACATAAATCACCTAAATCATGAAAAGGCATCTAAATCACCTAAATCATGGAAAAGAGAGAGGAAAAGAATAAAAAGCACCAAAAATCACCTAAATTATGAAAAGCATCTAAATCACCTAAAAGAGAGAGAGAGAGAGAGAGAGAGAGAGAAAAACACCTAAATTTGTTCTAGATCTCGCTTCTCTCTCCCTCCATTTTGATTTAGATCTAGAACTAGAGTAGAAAAACCACTTTAATCATGGAAAAGAGAGAGGATTAGGGTAGGAGAGTAAGAATCAACCTCTGCGGTGCCACCCTTCGATAAACTAAGAGCAAAACTCCCCTAAGAAATGGCCAATTTTAGGGTTTTGGAACCTAAAACCCTAAAAATAGAGGTGGAGACGCGGGAAGAAGTAAGTGGGTGGCCGTATTTATAGCCCACTTAATCGCGACAGTTATATAAAAAACAACCGCGGGCGGTCAATTAACAAAAAACTCGCACGGTTAATTTATATTACAAAAACCCCACGGTTAATTTAAAGGCTAACCGTTCAGCGGTTAAAACTACCACGGTTAATTGGATTAACCGCGGAGGTTTCGCGGCTTACGCGATTACGGCTCCGGCCAAGCCTCGACAACCAGGTGTGGGCGTTTTTTCTAAAACCGGCCACGATATTAAAAATGGAAATGCCTTCCAAAAGCATTACATGTAGTAGTGTTGGCATGGTGCTCACGTTTTTCGATTTATTCGAGATTTAACAACGTTATGCTTCGGTGGTACACGACGTTGATGTTGATATATAGCAAGACGGCTTATAAATTGTGACTTGGTCAATTTCGAGATGTGTCGGCACAATCTTTCGAGAGGTGCCTATAGGGATAGGTTTGCATCGCACGTGTGTTTATTATTGGGTGAATGTGCATGCGTGTTGAGCATCTGCGTCTATACTTGTGTAATTAAAAAAAAACTACTCTCTCTCTTTCTTTGCTGCATCAGTGCCTCCTTTTTTTCATGCATTTTTTTCCTCATTTCCTTGATCCACAAATTGTTTGGGATTGGGAAGCAATGTAATGTAAAAAAAAAAAAAAAAAAAAACATTGAAAGATGAACTGGCGCGTACATAGACTACATGACATACACAAATAGAGATGCGGGAACCACGTACTAGTATTATTAGCTGTCTAATAGCCCATGTGCGTCTTGCATTTCACCCTCCTTCTGGAACGCCGGTTCAGTTCTCGCGTACGGTACCGCGGGCGGTATCGTGAACAGACTTACGTCGTCTGCACCTTGCACAAGGCTACTTGTACACATCAGCTGCCCCACCACCACCAAGTACCAACTCCACCGCGTACAGCACCGTAGGGGTCCCCTGTACTCAGCGACACCCGGCGAAATCAGCATCCACGGTACTTCCGCTCAGCGGGCGCAGTCCTGACCAACGATGGTAGTCAGGTATTCTCCCTTGCAGCGGTAAAGCCGCTGGCCGCGGAAGAAGGCGGCGGCCTCCAACGGCTTGATCTCGGGTGCAACGGTTGGCATGTAGATGCCCATCGATCACCTAGAGGTTGTAGTAGAGTGGTGAGCGCCCGTGATAGGGGTCAACAGGACGAACCTGGTTAACGAGGCCGCCTCGACCTTGATGAGGTTTGCAGATATACACGTGCTCGCTGCTGCTGTTTCTATACACGTGCTCGCTGCTGCTGTTTCGGCCGTTCCAAAGAGTAACTCATCGAATTCCTGCAGCTGCAGCGGATGATAAAGCCAAGCACATTTTTAATTTCCATGCATTTAGTCTACTACAAACAAGGTCCGAATCTGATAAAACACAAAAGGCTCACTATCCTTAATGCATACAAAACTGGCTTTCAGTAACAAACATATTCTGCTTCGCTATGGTTCCGAACTGCTACTTCGTTATTATTATATAGGCCGGTGGCGGATAGTATGATTGAAACCTTGCTTGCCCGCGCAGCTCTAGTATTAGCTGTCCATGTGCATCGCATTTCACGAACTTCTGGAACTCCAGTTCCAGTTCCCGCGTCCGGTACCGCGAGCCGCGTGCTTCAACGGGCACGTAATCTGCACCTTGCACGAGGCACACGAGGGATACTTGTACATCAGCTGCCCCACCACCGCAAATCCACCCCGTACAGCCCCGTAGAGTATCCCTCTTGTAGTTGGCGACACCAGCGATGACAACGTCCACCGACTGATCCGCCCAGTGCGGCACCCTAGGGATAGCACTCCATTCCTCGCGAGCGACGCTCATGAGCGGCCGCACACGCACGTTAAGCGGGCCCAGAGCAATACTCCGGTTTAGTCTGCTGTTCTCCCTTGATGCGGTAGGGCCTTTGCCTCTCGTCTCGCCGAGGACGACGGAGAAGTCCCCGGCCTGCGACAGCGTGATCTCGGGTGCAGCAATTGATATGAGGACGCCCGTGGACACCGGGGATGTTGGCAAGGTGACCTGAGCGCCCCCGCCGTCACAGAGAGGTCAACAGGAGGGACCAGGTGTACGCAAGCCCGCGCTGACCTTGATGAGGTTGCAGCTGCTGTTTCGGCTGTTCCAACAGTAACTCAAAGAAGCTACCATGCAGATGGCAGCGCCCATTTATATTTCATCAGTTATTCTTATTCCCCGCAACAACTGGGTTTCCTTGGCGGTCGTGCTAATCTCCAGGATTTCCAGCGGCGGTGAGCTTTTTATCTGTACATCATAGTAGGTCTTCGTCTTCGAAGGTGTCCATGTCCTTCTAATGATGGGTATACTTCACCGGAATCGTTGTTTATGACACTACAGACAAATCAGTAAAAGGTAAAAATTAGAATGAGTAAAACGGGATTAAAAATAACAAGAACAGTATGTGCTCCAGAATTTCGTAGCTTCCGAGAGCAAATGGAACAAGAAGGATTACGCCAGAGCAACTCTAAGACTCTCCAAGTAATGATTTACAGAGTGAGATTTAGAAAGGCTCTCGGCCGGACATGCTCGAAGAGATTAATTAAAGCGTACTACATGTACACGTGGGAAAAAGGAACAGTGCGATCGGGAAACGAACAACAAACCTGTTGCTCCTCAATTATATCTGGATGATGATTCGTATCTTCACTTATACCAAGATCCTCAATTAATGTATCACGCTCACGCCTTCTCTCAGGTTCTTTCTCCTCTGGATGATGATTCAGTATCTTCACTTATACCAAGATCCTCAATTATGTGTCAGGTCTTTTTCTCGGGTTCTTTCTCCATGCAATCCAGCGCTAGTTGAGATGCATTTTTATTTGTCCTTCTAGTAGTGTTAATGATGTCTCCGACATTCCCTCATTCCTTGCTTCAAGTACCTATTGCATTTAGAAAGAGTAGTGAGAGCAGTATACGCATAAGATAGTAAAAATAGTTAATCCATCATGAGTCTTCGATTGTGAAGTCTTACAGCCTTGTCAAGTTGCTCATTTGTAGGGTTCTTCTCTCCGAATATCATCTCCATTATTATAACGCCCAGACTGTATATGTCTGTCTTGTGTCGCTGAGCAGCGCTGATCTATGCGTTCGAGAGTGCCATGTATCCACTGCATAGTATGAGCCCTTTAGTCACAACTAGCTGACACAATATAGTGACTATACTCAAATCATTAAGACAAAAATAACCTCACAATTAAGGCTCTAGTGCATCATCAAACCGACCATTGGATGTCATTTAATCACCAACAGTTAATAAAAATTCTTTATAAGTTTGCATAGGTAGGTTAGAACTCTTTTTTACAATGGTAGAAGTGAGTAATTCTTTTTATAGAAAATAGTACTCCTACATACTGCTAATTCAAGTGCGATGATAAGGCTTGGAGATCAAACATTAGGAATATAAATCATGAATAACTTTTTAATTTGTTGAGTTTGAAAATATGAAAAACATATGAATAGATTTGTTTTGGAAAGTACTTTCATAAACTATACATATATCATTTTAAATAAATATTTTTATAAAATAAAAAGTTAAAGTTATGCATTGGAGACCATGCGTGTCACCGTCCAAAACAACTTGAATTACCAATATGGAGGGAGTATATATCAATGCCTATTATTGGCAACGACGATTGGAGTCTATCAAATTAAAAAGACTAGATCATGAAATTTTCTAAGATTTATCCTAGCATGTCTTATGAGTATTAGCGTGGGAGTCTCTTTGGAGCATCTATTCTCTTAGTAATAGTAAGAATGTAACATTAATTCTCCATGCTACAATGCATTGGGAATGGAAGGTGAACTTGTTTCTAAATCTGGCTTAAGTATATGAGCTAGTGCCAAAGAAAGAATATTGAGTTGAGATCCTGAATTCTTAAAGGAAAACAAAAAGTGGGCCCGTTGCCTAGAATGCACTGCAGTTTGGAATTTTGGAGGAGGCTAGAATGCACTATATCTGAAAAGTACAAACATAATATGGTACTTGAAAATAAGAAATAATATATATCCGAAGAACTGTCTTACAGTGTCCCTTTTATATTTCAGTGTGAATCTGTTCTTCATTAGGTAGAAGGAAGCGGCAGTACGAAGTGCAAATCCTTGGGTATCATGCAGCATCCAGTAATACATTGGCGAGGTTTTAGATCCAAATGCAGAATATGTTTCATGAAGATAATGTAAACCCTGCAAATACCCTTAATTATATTATAGCAGCTCATTCCAGTGAACATGAGATTTATCTGTAGAGAGGAAAAAGCAAATAATAATAATCACAACTGTATTACAAACATACTCATTTGCATCCGAACTGATATGTGGAAAGTGAGCAGTTTGATTCAGCATCTTGTCATTGTGCATATATATCATATATATATCTCATCATCCGCACACAAATATCCCTACGCATGTGTTACAATTTTGTTTGCCAAAATGCCATGCTGCTTGATTTGAGAAAAGAATAATGCAAAATATAGAAGATTCAGAAATATATAAAAAAAAAGGTATACTTGAAAACAAGAAGAATAAATAAAAACGCGAAGGACAAGACTTGTCACATTCAGATAGAATCGTCATACCTTTAACATACAGCGTCAAGGCTTCCATTAGGAAGATACTCAGAAGCAAATCAGCCTATAGTGGTTCTCCGCCAAAATAGCGTTTTCCATCGAATTCCATTGCTTTCTTATTTGTAGTGCTACAATAACCTACGAGTCTCTTACTATATTAGGATGAGAAATAGGCATAGCATTTTATAACCTCATTCTCGAAGTGCTCATCATCTTTTTCGGTTGTTTTCTGGCTTAATGAACAGCTTCTTCACTGCAATATACTTGCCCTTGTGCATGCCCCTGTTCCATTTCTCACCAATAAAGATTTATCTCTTACATTTCTTGTAAATATCTCAAAGCTGTAAGGAATGGCATACCTTGTAAACTATTCCAAATCCACCTCTTCCAATTATTAGTTTATCAGAGAACTGTTCTGTGATTTTTTAAGATATTCAATATCAAAAATCTTCTGGTCCTATAGTTTTGAAGCTGTGAGCTCTTCTCCTTAGTGCTCATTTTTTTTCATCTAAAAATGTTACATAAAAAGCATATATCACAATTTTTTTTTTATCAAAGCTACCAGTAAACATGGGGGGTTCTAAATTTCGTCATAAATAAATTATTTTGAGTTTGGCCAAAAGAAATTATTTAAAAACAAATGTATTTACGAAATAAATTGGCATCCTTAGGTATATTATGATATACTTTCATAATTTATCTTTTTCATATTACACATGTTAATACTCTTTTCTATAAATTTAGTGAAACTTTGAGTACTAGTTTGGCTTATAATAAACCTAGATTCCTCATATTTTAAGATGGGTGAGTAGCAACCAACCAACTTTTTACTTAGCATAACTAGAAAGGAATCAGTGTAACCAATGAATGTAAATTAGGAAGAGCAACCTTGAGACAACATGAAGGGATGAAATCCACAGAACACTGCATAGAAAGGGAACTGGGAGATGGATATGATTCTTGGTAAGCTTAGAAGGTAGCGAGAGGAGGATCACCCCCTTCTGCAAAGCGCACACATGAGATACAAACCATAATAGAAATGACTTGGGTTGTGCTAATAACAGGCATCAAAATAATAAGGCCAATTTGTTTCAAATAATAATGGGTGGTTGGCTCACGTGGTGTTCATTAAGCCACTGCTCTAAACAAACTCTATCTACTATGATGGGTTATTTGGTATATGTATGATTATGATTAGAGAATTTTTATAGTTTGGGAAAATTATGGGCCGGCTGGCGAGGGCGTCCGATGGCTAGAAAAGCAAAAGGCACGGGAAGGCACAGGTGCAGGGTACCTACTAAATTGGTGTGATCAGCACAAGGAAAAACTTTTATTATTTTGTTAGAAATTTTTTATGAAATTATGAGTAAAATGAGTAAACTATATAGAAGAATAATGTTTTAGTAGCTAGATAGTCCGATGGAGCGATTGAGTAGGTATAGATATTGATTGTTTGGATTGCGGGTTTTACTAGGTTGGAAGTGGGTTGAGACCCAAATTCCGAGCTGTTTGGTTTTGGGAGACTATCAAAACTTTGGGTCGAACCCGGTAGGAATATCCGCACTAGATGCAGTCGATGTCGATTCCACCAAATCGGCCGCATGAGTTCGACTCGCAAATGGAGATGCGTCGCTCGTGCGGACTGCCAGGAGGAGCTACAGCGGCGGCGCAGCGCTATGGCCGTGGAGCCGCTGAGGGCGGCCCGCGCAGGACACCTAGCGCAGTGCGCGCGCAAAGATACTCTTCACACTCCGGGGAATTGGGGCCGGTGACCGAGAAACACTACGACAGATGGGCAATAGGAAAATAGGTCAGCTAAGTACACAAGGCACAATTAGGCTAAGGATGTCAGAGGTAAAACCAAAGTGAATTGCCGAAGAGAGGAGAAACTGGAAAACATACTGGTTTTCTGTGTCTTCAATCATGCCGCAGTTCCGATATACTTCAGAGCGATGGATTTATCTCTATGAGCCTGATTGACATCAAACAGAGCTGACTGATAATCCTTCATCATAACAGAGTCTGGGCACGTAAAAAGTCAGAGCTCCAGCATGCTCCGTATCCAACTCAAGGATGAGACCTCGCTCTTGTGCTGCCTATAACCAGATATCACAAATGGAGAATTTAGTGTTGAAAATAAAAATGAATATAGAAAAGGGAACAATAAATGGCACCTGCAGTACCAGATGATTCCAGAGGAATGCAGACTGCTATTTTCATAAGTATATCATCAATTAAGTACCATTTGGACGTCCCTCAGATTTCAGGTGCCCAAGACAAAGGGAATCATTCATAAAAGTTCAAGGTATCCGGGTCTATTTTACACTTTCAGATACCGCACCTAGCCTGCATTTTTCTAGTACTTTGGCTATTTTTGGTAGGAGCAACAACAAGCAGAAACATAAGCCACACTCTTCTCCAAGTTGAATCAATCAATCTAATGGATTCAGTTGCGTCTTAGAACACAAATTTACCAGCAACGACATAAATGCGCAGAGATGACCATACTCGCTACAGAAGATTAGAGGGAGCTTGGACATAGTATATCACTGAAGATTAGGTAAAGCTACACTGAAGATTACAAAAGAGCCCGCACACAAATACCCTACATATCATTAGTTCAACTTAATGAATAGAACACATACGCAGTTCTCCAAAACTGAACATTTATAATGTTGTATGACCACCAGAAAACACAATCTACGAGCCCTAAATCACGGGCGCTGAAGCCCGGAAGCAAACGGGACATCTGTATATGGCTGAGTCGATCCTTTGTACCAAAACGGACGCATGAAAGCCCAAAGGGACGCCCTTCCCCACAGTCATCAACGAGGGCGAAGTCAAATTAATGCAGACGCACGCAATCCGCCAAAAGAAAAGCAGCAAATCCAGAGTAGAGAGCCGAGAGGGCGGGACCTTGTGAGTCGTGGAGCTTGAAATTGCTGTGAAGCTGGCGCGGGTGTGTGGAAGCCTACGAGATGCGGCCGGCACCACTGCCACGCTGCGTCGAAGCGGCGGGAAACCGTGAGGACGGATCATCTCCGCACGGACGGATCTGAAGGGAACGACGGTGGGGGCGAGGACAGGGACGACGTTGAGGGGCGAGTCAGGGCGACGGTGTTGGCGGCGGGGCTGAGCAGCCGACGCGGCGTCAGCGACATTGAAAGTAGGATGGCGGCTTGGCCTACGAGGAGAAGAGGGACGAGGGGAGCAGGGTGCCGGTGGCTGCGAGGAAACCTTTTTATTCTAGAAGTTTTCAATTTAAAATGATTTTTAAAAATTAACCTGATTGCCTCTTTTTATTTTTCTACCCTTGCACGCGTGCGCACCACTTCTGCGGGATGGCACTACTTTTCGAAAGCGTCTTGCTGCGTCTTTGTGTCAGAAATGGAGTGCTTGGAGTCGAGGCGAGTACTTGCCAGGACATGACCGCAGTTATACTTGTAATCACAGAAATTTGAAAAGCTGAGGGCGCAGGCTATAGGGGTCGTACTCAAAGTCCGTCCCAAAACCGTCACGTAAACCTGTACTGCTCATAGAAAAAACTAAACGAGTGGATTAGCGCAGGGGTACAGTAACCTGGCAGAGGCTTGACGCACTGTTGTTCGTCAGCTAGGGCGGATGACCTACCAAGACATATTTTTGTTCAAAATTTCTTTGATACAAACGAAATTTGTTCTCCCTTACCATCATCTATATCTACTACTAGTAGAGTGCAACGGACCTTCAGTCTATTACCCAATAACTGGGTGCAAAGCTATTAATGTCAGCTTCACTCAGCTACTTGCCTCGCTGCAATAATGAGCATCTGCTTTTCAGCGAGCAGGCATGCAAGCACGTACACTCATGCACTCGCCGACTGCTTCGTGGCAACATGAGCATCGGGTGCCCACTTTCAAGATGCATGCATGCGCTGCAGCCACACACTCTTCACTCGCTTCGCTAAGCCTTCAATCACCGCGGCCATGCCCACAAAATGAGCTTTGGTTCAAAGTAAGTTAACCCAGACATACATCAGCCCAAAACACGCTGTATTAACGCAAAAGCATAACATGCCTTATACATGAAGCAAGTAAGAAGTAATCGATAAGGCTTGTTTGGATGCAAGAGTATGCATCCCGCCTCAGATCCACATGTATTGAGTGGAAAGACTTAATTTAATTACTCTCGTCCACTCGGCATATGTGAATTAAGGCGAATACGCTTGCATCAAAACAAGAGCTAAGATTACAGCATTGAATCAGAGTAATCCTAATTCCTAATGCACGCGGTAGAGCATCTCCAGAGTTTCTCCAACACGCTCCTGCATCTGTCCATTATATTTTAGAAAAGATAGAGAGAGAAGCTTTTCCTCTACACCAACATCTAATATTTACTCTAATACGAGTACTTGGCAAAACTTCAACCGGATTCCTCTAACTGCAGTTGAAGCGTAGCGTAGTCGGTGACGATCCTTGTGATTTCCTTCCTCCAGCTGGCTCGCCCAATACGCATATTATTTGTGCTTGTATATGTGCAGCGGTAGGTTTGCTTGATTTCTAATGCCGTGGGGTGAATGTGCCGGGCATGGCTTTGCTTTCGTGGCGGTTGCTTTAAGGATGTACTCACGGCGCGCATTGAAGTGATTAGTTTCGCCCTGCGCCGCCAGTAAAGGGCTGAGGGGCGTAGGGCCCTAAATTTGGACGGATCCATGCTCACCTCCTTTGTTTGGTTGCATTTTAAGATTACGCATTCCTTTTGGCGCAAATGCCCGTTTTGGTTGGTAAGTATGGGCGGGTTTGTTGGCATGAGGCTGTCCCTGGTTGCGCCTTGTTTGTTGCCCTGATACACCATTTTGATGTATCGAAAGGAGAGTGACATTTCGTGTGACCCATACACCGCATCGTTCTCACGTCCTCCAGCCCACAACTTTGCATGAACCAAAGACCAACACGAAGTAAAACGCCCAGATAGGCACCACGAGGATACAATGGGTTCCGTAGGTTTCTGATTGGAAACTGGAGCATAGGGAAGAAACCATATCTCCGGTTTCCAAATGGGACATCATCGAGGCCATGAAATCTGCCAGAAGCTTGGAAGCTCAGGAAAGATGGGAAGAATAAAATGAACTAACGGTTCGAGGGCATGTAGGGGAACAAGGTGATTTAGGAGTGATGAACTGAAATGAGAGCAAAACCAATTTAATGCAGCGGTTTGTCCGGAACATACCGGCCCAAGATGATGGAGACATTGTTTGCATGCATCCCGCGGGGCAATACGGCGGCAGCGGCAGGTCGAGGAGATGAAGGTAATCATCGGCTAATAATAGAAACCGAAAATGATCAGCAGCGGCGGCACAAAGGACTTGAGATAACAAAACTATATGCCCAACAACGCACAAGCAGGAGGGAAGGCCAAGGCTGCTTACGGGTGGGAGCGGCATTTGTCCCGCGAGCCTGGTGGAGCGCATTTATTCCCCGCGGTACATTGCATGCCTCCGATTATTACTCCAAGTAAGAAGCTTAGGCACCTCCAGTAAGAAAGAAACTCAATGGCGGTAGTTATTTGGGTACCTTTGATCACGTAGCGCTGCCCATGAAGCTATACACACCGGGCACCCTCCCCTCAAAGCACCGCACATTACCAAGCCGTAACGCTGGGCCGAAAACAAACAAGCTATGAGATTCAACATCAAAAGGAAGTTTAGTTTTAGATCTGTTACTGGCGCGAATTTTGCCATACCATGTACTTAGTGGGCAGAGCTTGGAGCATAAAGGTCATAGCGGCCGGGGAACAATAACACATTTAGGGGTGATTGGTTGCCACACTTTCGGATATTCATGCCATGTGAATGCCCGATTACGCCACGGAATTCCGAGCATATACACACCATTTCGAAAGTAGCAATGAACTTTTATCATAGGAATGAAATTAAGTACATGACGACGACGGCAAGAAGCGGTAGATTTGCGGTAGCATATTCGCTGCACGAAGCTCGCGGCGGAAGAGGCCTGGTTGGATGCGTAGTGGTACGCGAAAAGAAAACTATCACGAGCCTACGGCATAAATGGCATAAGGGAGGTTACAGCGATTAGGAATCTTCCACAAACTCACGGCCAGCCGGCCTCGTGGTAATGGCGAAATTGTTTTTATAAGGAATTCAATCCGACCCTAAAATCAAGGTGTCACTAAAACTTTTAAGGGCTACGGCGTTTGATAGCGAGCATGAAGAAGCGTAATACCGGCATACACATAATGGAATCCCGATAAATCAAACACTTCTTGCGATTTATCCCACCAAGCCCACAGGTACATTCAACATAACCGAATGGAATGAACAAATCAAACTGCCCCAACGCGTAAATTTATCAAATGGGCCATCAACCTAATAGAGGTAGTCATCAATAAAACACATTTTCTTTTTTATCAACAAAGCAGAGGAAGAATGCAAAGTTAAGAGGGAAAATTAGGCCTCCAGAATGCACAAAACGAAGGGTAAAGAAATTTGGTTTTTATAGCATATCAATCATCATTAGTGGTACAGCGGCATGTAAAGAAGTCGCATAGCGACCATGGAGTGTTCTAAGATCATCCACCGAGGTTTGCCATCAAAATGGACGCAGGCCTGATAGTTGCAATCCACGGCCGGTGATGCTTCAGAATACTTGATATGGCTGCCATGAAACAATGCGAGGACAGCCAATCACTAAAGCGCCACCTCTCCCGGATTATATTACTTGGTAGCATCGCGGCCAAGGGAAGGTAGAAGTGGAGCAAAATAAAACATGGCCTCGGCCGGTACGATCAAAAGAAGGGGTCGGTAGAACTGCTTCATCATAGGTGGTTGCCTTACGCCTGGCGACTGGATTGAAGCGGCAACACAAGGTATGTGACCCCACTAGGCGGGGAACATGGCGGGTAAAGAAGAGCACCTCCCGGACATGTTCTATAACATCCGCAGGCCAAAACAAAATAGAATGAGCGGGTGCATCAGCGTTTTGCAGCTTCGGAAATAGTTGAGAAGCCAGTGCGAGGATGAGGTATAACTAACACATATATAGATTGACAGAAGTAAATAAAGAGCATTAATATAGCGAGAACCATAGTCGAGCGACACACCCATTAGCTCACAAGTACTACCGGCCAACCATAGTCGGTGGCTCAAACCATCATAAGCGCATGTCTATGCTGCTACAAAAATAATTTTGTGGTTCATTGTTCATGCCCCGACATCATTCTAGCACTAGAGTGTAATTGATTCTTCCACCACAAAGTACGATCTAGCATAGGTTAGTTGCATGTGCCATTAGCCTGACGGAAGTAACTAGTGGCAAGGTAGGTCCTAAACCGGGGATCCTATGCTCCTGGGACATGCGCACAAAGCAAAGAGATTACTCTGCCTTGTTCTTGAGGAGGTGGGCAGGAGCAAACATGAGTGCTTCACACTTTGGGTGGCTATCAGGGCACCCCATGACACAAGAGTACTTAGGAGGTGAGTGCACTTCATTTGTCTTTGTGGGCAGCTGAGAGCTTACTCCCAGCAGCATGCACGGCCTCAGCTTACATGCCGGACATAAGGTGGGCCTGTACGGCCCGATCCTCCCGCACCTAGCCCACCCCTCTCCTTCTCCCTCCGGAGGCAATATGAGTAGGATCGGCCACCACTAGCCTTTTTGTTGAGCATCTGTTTTTTTTGAATTGTCACGATCCTCTCACATCACCATGTCGGCCCATGTCAGGTCCCTAGAGGCTCATTGGAGCCCACTTATGAAGTTGTGGGTATAGGAGTGTTGAGGGCAGCATCGTATGATGATCCTAGGTGCCAAAACGATCAACTATTAGCATGAATGGGGAATCACGATTGCACTAAGAACAAGGTACGATCCTAACACTATGGCCATTGAGGTGCTCCTCATCAAGGACTATCATGTAGACTCTTGGTTCGAGAGAGCACCACTAAGGTCCCCTAAGCTTATCAACCTTGACCCACTGCGCCTCCACTTCCTGGTGGTTGTAAATCTTGGGCGATCCCATTGACTGACAAAGTCGGTGACATGCACACCCAGCTTGCCTCACATGAAGACCTACTTGAACCCCCTTGCTCGGTTTTTGACACCTTGAGCAATGAGGTCCTTAAGAGCCTCCTAAGCATGAAACCCGAGAGGAGAGGGGCCAGTCCCGCATTTGAACTGCTGGGTGCAGCCGGGGAACTACTGCGGGAGGTTCATTGTCACCTGAGGATGGCATCGGCATCCTATGCGAGTTGTCACGGTCACCCTAAACGCCATGGTACGCCCATCCAAACACCCACTTACATCCAAAAACCGCAGCATGAATAGATCACGAGTGTATTACAATAGTAGCCATAAATAGTTCGCCCACATCATTTGCTTAGTGCCTATAAGGTCTCGCCGTACATAGAATGTCATCACAAAATGTCATCACAACCTTGAGAAATCGAACACAAATCACAGCGATTGGTTCATCACAAGTCCCTCTTTTGTTGCCCCTAGCGCCACGTGATTGCCCAATCTTTCCCACTGGCTGGACCCAAGCGGCATTGTCGGGGAACCTCCTCATTAGGATGGTTGTTTTCATTTGGCTCCAATTGTGGCCTCATGGGGAAGTGCTCATCACGCCCAAAAATCGAGGGATCGATTGTGGAGGATACAACAAGCGAGAACAGCTTGACTTGGGTTTTGTATGGGTGGAAGAGTTTGTTATCCAAGAATCCACAGAACCTATTCTTTAAAAGAGACAAAAGGCCCTCTCTACTGTCAGCCTCAAGAAAGAGTGCCTATAAATTAGAAAGGATTCCCTCTTATTTGGGGCCTATTTGTGCCATACTCCCTCCCGAGATGAGTACACAGTACCTAAAAAAGGAGGTAAGAAACTAGGCGGCAACTGACATAACCGAGCATCCACCTAGGTAAAACTTACCTAAAAGGTGAGAGAAAGGGCATGGTTTAGTAGAAGAGCTATTGAGATTGGTAACAACATAGCAAATTGGTACGTGTTTTTACACGGAGGGACTCACAAGGCCATCATTTTACATTCAAAGGCATCACATCCAAAATAAGGGGCATCATATGTAAGAGCCTTTAACCGGCGGCAAGCATAGGTGAACCTGAGGTCAAATGACAACTGCTGCTAGCACATTTTGTGTTGTAGTGTTCTTTCTACCTCTAAAAAGGCGGAGTTGCATCCTCCCACAGGCACTAGCTAGGAATATGTATGCCATCAGTACTCCTATGCAGTCCTATTTGATATGTACAAAATTTAGAGATTGCTTAACAACGAGGATTGAGAGAAAAGAGAGGTTAAGCAAAGGCCAAAAAGGGTGCCACCCAGGACAGTATGGGTACCACCTACTGACAGCATGGATCTTGGGAGCACATTTGTAAGGTGGAAATTATTATACATTTCATTCACACACAGCTCACCAAAAACATGACTCTCTGAGAACACCAGCTGAAGGTCTGGCGTCTCCCTAAATGCTTGAGGTCTATAGCTCTAAACACTCTCATTGTAGCCAACCATGCAAGAACTTATTGCAACTTATTCTTCAACTTGATTGCATGGGCTAGAGTGCATGACAAGCTCTACAGCCCTAAAAAGATCACAAAATTTGAAAAGGTGCCCTTCTCATCTAGCGAGTTAACACAATGGACATACAGCCAGAGTTGTAAATGTAGTTAGGTTGTCTTGCCTTTGTTGGTCTCTCAAGCATGGGGCCATGAGTCCACCGAGATCACAGCATCAGAACACCACACCCTCCTAAACCACATGAAAACTTGACAAGCAACAACAGCTAACTTCATTTACTTTGAGCTGCTCCACGGCCTTTATAGCAGGAAATCAGGCACAAGCACAATAAAAATGACATGCGAGGACAAATTAGAAAC